>VZSV01000062.1:102861-114067 GCA_013398735.1 Nothocercus julius | reverse complement strand
CGCGCCGCGCCGCGCCGCCGGGGTGGGGTTCGGCTGGGGCCGCTCCCCGCCGCCACTGAGAGCGCCGCGTGCACCTGCCAGGGCCGGGTGCCTCAAGAGGCGCCCGCGCGGGGCCAAGTAACGGTCGTAACGGTTGATTTCGCAGCGCGCGAGGCAGGAGTGGAGCCCGCGGTACGGGTTGCCGGGGCGTGCCGTGCGGGGGCTGCTGTGTAGGGACTTGGGTGCTCTGCTTCGGTGAGGTGTCCTCAAAACCTGCTTCCTGTAGTGCTCCTGGCTCCGCTTCCACGGTGTGGCCTCCGAAGGAGTCCTTTAAATACCTCACTTGGTGTGTAACGCACACATGTATAATTTCTGTCTGTCTATATAGTTGTTTCTAAGGCCTGGTAGTACCCATGTTCACCCACTCTGCAGAGAGGCCCAAGCTCTGTGCCTCTCACCCTATGCTTGGCTCTTTCTTTTGACAAAAGCATATATATTCCTTATATTCCTTGGATAAGCTTTTCCATCCTGTCCTGTTTGTTTTTTTTTGTTTTTTTTTTGTTTTTTTTTTTTCCCCCCTCTCCAAACCTCATGATGGAGACGTGGTGTTTTAAGCTCATGTTTACAAGCTGAGACTTTTTTTTTACTGTTTTGTTAATAACAGTTCTGCATTTTTTATTCACTTGCGGTGGTGAGAGCTTAACAAATCCTGTTACTTGGTAGCAGTAATGATATCCTGGACATCTTGAACTCCGTTACTTTATAAAAATGATTTTGTGAACTTTTACTTTTTTTCTTCTATATTCTTCAGATTTGATAGGTCTTTAAATGGTGAAAGGGACTTTTTCTGTTAACTTGATAAAACATTCTTTCTCCTCCCTCTCTTAAGATCTTTCTTAAACAATTTAATTTTTTTTTAATGTTCTTAATGTTCCACTGTTTCAAAATGCAAGATAGTGTATGTGTACTTTATGCTAGTTTGTGGTACAGACCTTTTGCCTCCAAGGAATGGCATCTTTTGTGTTGAAATTCTGTAGGACAACAGTTTACAGGTCAAATTAACAGGTAGATTTGCCTCAATCCATGGGTTTGCACCTTTCTCCAAACTCCTCATCCTTATTCTCTTTATTGAAACCAGAGCCTCATGACTCTTTCTAAGCTGGTGTCCTCATCTCTAGCCTCTGCAAGCCCCTGTACAATATCTATCCCTCTGCTTTACCAGTGCTGTTTGTCCTTTTTAAATCATGGTATTTTACTATGGAACAAACAGTCACGATGGTCAGCTGTAGTTTTCAGGTACCTCTGAAGGAGAGAGTCAGTGTCTAATTAGCACTGAAGCAGTTATGGTGCAGCACCTGATGAATAGTGAGGGTAAATAATTATAGTTTATTAGCTCTTGTCTTGTATATGTATTGAAACAGACAAACTTGTCCAGGATAGTTCAACATGATTTGTTCTACATCTTTTTCTCTAAACCTCCCTGCACTGTGTCGGTGTGGTTTCTTACTCCCTGCTGCCAATCCACCTTTGCTCACAGGTGTTGCCCGTCATGTCGATGGGCAGAGCTGTCAGTTGTAAGGCAAGTAGGGCTCAGGATCTGCATCTCCTGGTTTGTTCTGTGGTGTCCCTTGAGCAAGGTTTGTTAGTAGCCTTGGAAGAGGGGATGTATCTGTAAAGCGTTTCTGCTTGGAACACTGGGACCACATGCCTGTGAGGTAGGTTTCCAAATGAACTATCTCCAAGTGAGAAAGAGGGCATTCATTCATTCATTGTACTCATAGTTAATTAGAAGGCCCACAACTTGAATAATACTACCCAGAACTTCATGTTCCAGGCTTTTGACAAGGAGCGTTAAACTTGTTTTTGCTCTGGTCTGGAGAATATTTAAGAACCTGCATGTTAAAACACTTTCTGGTATGAGCTACTGCTACTGTGCTTAGGATTCTAGCTGTGGCAGAACTTGTTAAATATTTTTAATATAGTACCATTTCTTTACAGCACAGAAACACTCTGGACTTGCAAGGAGGCACCTTGAAAGTTGAACTCATAATTTAAGGTAATTTATCATCTTTTTTTTGTTTGTTTGTTTTTTTTTTTAAAGGAGAGTCTTTTTTTAAAAAAAAAAAAATTCCAAGTGAACTTAAGTCATGTGTTTAACCACAAAAAATACACACTCTCTAGAGTTCTGCATAGATGTAACAGAATTAATGAAAACTATAAAAGTATGATTATTTTTGACTGGTTACTTTACTTCTAAGGGGATGCTGATTTTATTACAAAATACGTGTACTGCAACACTGCTTTTAATATCTATTTCTGAATATTGTAGCTTTGACCCCTCTGTGTGTATATAAATAGATACAAATGATAAGTGTGGGGACAGAAAGGGCCCATGTTTGGTTTAAAAAGGAAAAAAAAAAAAAATTCTAGTGAATAGCAGAATGTATGCCAAGTGTACAAACCCGGCACATTCCTTTCTGAAGGTAGGTTTATAAATCCCCCAAAGCTCTTGTTGAAAGTAAGGCTTGAACAGTGTAGTTCATATACTAGGCTCATTCATAGCTGTGTTAGGAAACTGCTGTTCTCAAGATATATATGAATGCTTATGATTTTATTGCTGCAGGTGTCCCTTTTCAAATGAAAATTAGTAATAACTCTTCAGGGAATAGACTTTGGTAGTGTTACAGTTCCTAGTTTAGTTAACTGCTAGTGTGTCTGAATTGCTAAAAAGAAAAAAGTGTTTACTGTATGTATATAATGAGCCCACAGCGGTGCCTGTATGTCACCTGCATGTTTATACCTGTAATTTCAGATCAGCACTTGGCATTTGTCAGGGTCGTGTTTGGTAACTTCATGCTTCAACTCAGCTGGTGGTCACGCAGCTTGCTCTGAATCAGAGCTGTAGCTCATCCAAGATGTGTGAGGTCTAGCTGGGATGCGTTCCCTTATTGTGGCCGAAAATACCCTCCTGAAAGGCCTTAAAAGCAGGGGATTGTATGTTTTCAGGGTAGATAATATGGGAACTTTTCAATTCTAATTAAATGATGTAAAAGTTTTAACACTGTTAAATCATTCCCCAAATACCCATTTAGCCAACTATTCATACTCTTTATTGTTAGAAACTGTAGGGCGCACAAAGCATGCCATTATTCTAATGCTCATGGCAAGCAGCGTGTGAAGCTTAGTGCTCATGAAGCACATTAGTGAGGGCTTCTTTCCACATGAGTGCAGGCTTCCCTGCTCTGCCTCATCAGGCTGACATTGCTCTGAATATGCTCAGAGGCGGGAAGGTTGGCTTGTTTTCTGAGCTCTTTAAGTTTCTGGTGTTTGTTGAGAGACTTCCAACAGAAGTCTCAAAAAATAGTATGTTTGGAAGTCTTAAAATGCAGTCTAGTTTTATGGACACAGGCTTTTTGCAAAGCTTACCACATATTAAATAGCGATAAATTCAGATTTGTGGCAGGCAGAGCTTGGTATAAATCGATGCCACCCAGTAAAATTGTGTGTATGTCATTGCTAGTATAAATAGCTTGCTGCTTTCAGTGTTTCTGTAAACAGAGAGTGGTATAATCAACTGGGTGATTTGCATCCTCCTTCAGAAGGATGTTCAGTTTTCTTGATAGCTCTGTCGCTGAAATCACTGCTTAAATATCCAAAAAGGAGGGTAGGACTGTGAGCTCTCTCTCAGACCAAGGTGCTGTTCTGCAGTGGTGTGCGGAGAAAGTTATCGAGACTGACTGCCTTGCTGAGACCTCCGATTTATTAATTAAATGGGAGAGATTGGAATAAGTCTCAATACTGCTCCACTCCTTGATGAAGGTGAGGGGAGTCAAACTGCATGGAGGATTTCAGTGTTTTTGTTCAGTTTCCATGGTTTGGAGGAAAGCCAAGGAAAAGGGAAGAGAACCCTGTCCCAGGTACAGGCAGCTGGCGGGCTGTGGCGTAGCGAGTGTTTGGCAAACTTGATGGTGAAACCTCAAATTAGGAGCTGTGGTTCTCTGGCTGGCAGCCTCCCTGCCAGCCCACCTACCAGGCTGCTAGAGATGGGCCTGTCTGCCCCTGGAGCAGACTGTCCCTGGGGCAGTACCTGGTGCTGAGCAACCTAACAGGGTACCTCTGCTGCAGTAAAGGTTTAGTTGACAGAAAGTGGTTTCGTCCATAGTTTGGGCTATTTTCTGCTGACGTTGCCTTGTTTTACCTGGAAAAATCTTCTCTTCAATACTTTATTCACCAAAGAATACAAGCCAGTTTGTGCTGTCGTGTTTGTTCTGCATCATCTCGGGTCAATTTTCATCTTTCCTCATCCTGACTGTATTTCAGTTTTCTAGTTTATTCCCTGATTTTTTTTTTAATGCTATTTCATTAATATATGTGGAAGACAGTGTTTCTTCAGAGGCTTGTGTTAAAGTTAAGCCATCAGAAAGTAGGAAGACAACCACAAGAAAAAAATTGATTTGCCAGTTTCTTTCAGCTATAACAAGAATCCTTTGGAGACTTAATGACTTTTTTTAATAAGTGGCCAAAAAGTTAACGCTTATTTCTTAGGAAACTGCAGTTTCTTTCTGAAGAACTAATTGTTTACTAAGGCTATTGAACAGGTAAGCAACAAAACAGGAAAACTTACCAGCAGGTTATGAGGTGGTTGTGCATAATTGATCTAATTTGATCAGAATACTGAAGAAGTCAGCTGTATAATATGATTTTTTTACCAAAAATTTGTCTCATTCCTTACCAGTGATATAAATCTATAATAATTTTTCATCTAGTTATCCTCAAAATACCAGGGTCCTGAGTTTATAGATAGGAGGTGAGGGATATACATATATCTCCCTATAGATAGAATAAGGGAGCTGTCTAGGTTACACAGGAAACTTGCAGTTTAAATTCCAATTCTGGCTAATGATGTACACATTAGGGTGTCTTTCCTTTCTGTCTCTATCTTTTCTGCTAGTTTTACAATTATTATATTAGGTATTATTTGTGCTTTGCAGTAAATAGTATGCTGAAAATTTAAGTGCTCTTTTGCTTAATTTCATAGATATTCTTCTTATTCTGGTCTGCATGCAGATTAGGCTTTAAAAAAAAAAACATATTTGGGATGTTTTAAAGCTGCAGTATGCAGCCTGACTTTCTTAATCTCAACACTTTTCTTGAATATCCTTTATTTCCATGCAGACTTTCATTTCCAATCATTTTGTCTTTGAATTTCAGGATACTCTGTTTAGAGTGGTATTTTACATACTGTTAGTTGCTTATATCTTCACATATTAAATGAACGGCAAACCTTTTCTTCTCTTCGGTGCTGCATGCAAGGATAGCCCTGGCATTACACAGTGGTAACGCTGCCTGTCTTCAGATTTTAAAGCTTTATCATCATTGTTACTTTCCTTCCAGCCTTGAGGAAGAGTGTTCCTGAGCATAGTCACAGGATCGTAATCCTCCAGCATGTTACTGAATTTATTTTGTTAAGCTGTGATTTCAACTTTCCCTGGATTCTATATACTTTCAATGTATTTATTTTAGGATACAGTTTTTGCCAACANTACTGTTCTCTCATCATTTACACTACTCCTTCCTATGGTCTATGGAATGCTACAAGTCCATAATTTGAAATGTAAAGTGAAAAGTAAGTATTACAAGGTTGATTTAACAGCTCATATATTTTATTTTCCTAGTAATTGTTTTCATCAGCTGAGATGATTTTTAAACTGTTTTGCCTCAGAGTATTTCCTCTGGAAGCTTTTGTTGCTTGAAAATCATTAGTGATTCTTTAATAAGATGCTCCCAAAGAGTGCATGCCTACCTCAAGCACTATGCAAGTTATTTTAAAGCAATTTGTGAATGATGTTTATTGAGCTGAACATTGCCAGACTTTGAGTGGGAATGCCTAAGCAGGAGCTGCTATTCCTAATTGTGGTACTAAAGTAAGCTTAAGTTTGGATAAATCTGCTGTAATGTAAAGAACACAAAAATGCCATAAATCAGAGATAAACAGGTTGAAAGAAACAGTAAGAGTTTAGACTTCATGGTTTGCAGTTCAGTCCTATTCTGATGACTCTCAGAAACCTGTGCACTGAGGAGAGTTTTAGTACAGAGTCAGGGCCTTACTTGCAGTTGTGAAGACAAGAGTGATGACACTTGGTCATTTTCCTTTCTCTTAAATGGATTTTTAGGAGTTTCTGGTTTGCATTAAGGGAAATTGCTTTTGCTGAATGCTCATCATCCTTCCTCTTGTATGAAGTAACATGGGCCCTGAGTTAATTTTCGAGTTACTTTCTGGAAAACCTTTGTATAGCTTGTATTACTTTCTTGAACATTAGCAGGACAATGTTTTCAGCTAACCATGTTCGTAAAAACAGCTGACTTGCTTTAGCTGAAAGATGAAACAAACTACAACTAGGTGTGGGCAGACCCCTGGCATGGAGGAGATCAACACTTGGAGGCAGTGTTGATTACACAGGGAGATGAGGCTTCTCCTCTGAGCATCAGCAAGCTTGAATGTCTTCAGCTGATGGCATGGATGCCTGTGTGCTGTTTGGGACCCAACTTATTTAGTGAGAAGATAGTTAAACAATAATGCATATGTAAATATAAAGTATATTCTTCCAAACTCATATTTTAAAAACTAGGTGCTTTATTCTTTTCCTCTGTCACACAAGCCCAAGTATTCTTCATATCAGGTCCTCAACCATATTGAAGTATAGGCAGTTGAACTGGAAATTGAAGATGGCAACATTACCAATTCGGCAAATCAAAACTATTTTGCTTTATAAATTTGTTTACAGGTTGTCCATAGACATGCTGGTGTTGTCAAAATGATATTTAACCTAATCTTATGAAATAACCAGGACAAATTTGTTGAACAGCTTGCTGTTCTGCTTGTCTTTTATTGGGTTTTAAAGCACTTAATGTTTATTAGAGATCAGAGTAAATTTGGGCATCTCTGAGAATTCTTGTAATTATGAGTTCAAACTCAGCTTTCTTTTATTCGGTTTAACTGATCTTCTGATCTTTTAAGAACCGAGATTCTTAAAATCTTGAAACAGATTTTATTGTACACCCAGTCAAGTTAATAATTAACACCTGAGAAGCAGCAACTTGTTAAGCCCTTTGTACATGGTTGTTATGCTCATTTGCTTTTAGCTGTTATTTTACTATGAAATCTATTGTGGACAGTTTTATTGCAGTTGGCTTTCCTAAATGAGTCCTTAAGCAACTTGAAGAAGCATGAACTCTCAGGTGATTTGCTAATAACTTTTTAATTGAGCAAATGTAACTCTGCATGTAAGCAAATCCATATTAAATCTTAAAACTTTTCAGAACCAGCCAAGTACTCTACAGGAGTCCCTTCCTTCAGTTGCAGCTGTAAGAACACAGTTATCTCCTGTCATGGATATTGCTCTTCCTCGGTATTGCTCATGCTCTAGGCAGCTCACATACTTTAAGTTTTTAAAGTTAAATTGATCTAAAAAAAATCCAAGCATCTATTAAGATGGTTATGCTGTGTTGGTTTGAAATATGACCAAGTGAGTTTTAATTCTGCTATAGGAATCTGCATATACAAGGAAAATATAGTACTGGAATGTATACCTTTCCAGTAGTTTGCTTCACTGTTTAGAAGGAAGATCTGGATCAGGTTCCTGAGACTGAAGAAAAAAAACTTTAGAAAATTCAGTTTTCTCAGGCAGATTTTTCTTAAAAAAAAAAAAAGATGAAATCAGATAAAAAAGACAATACAATCGTCTCATCACAGAAATGGTAAATTACAGAAATAATTTTTATAGAAACTTTTAATCAGAATTCTAAATATAAACCCATGCTTTTTTTAAAAAAAAAAAAGTGTGAAGTGAGCATGAGTCAATGATGAAGCATCCTGTTTATTACTGCACTTCCAGTTTTTTATTCTATTAGAAATGCAAAATACAGATATAAGGGATTAATTGTTAGGATGGAGAGGAAGCATTTTTCCTAGGAAGGCATTTGATTTTTTGAACAAGATGAAAGCTTTTTGCTCTGGCAAACTTGTTGATTTATGTTTTACTGCCTCTTTTAATTTGACTGCACTTTAAATGAGTGGATCGTTTGTAGCCCAGTTTCTAGACCTCTGGATCAGGAGTTAGTGCCTCCTAACTTAGGAAAATCCAGGAGCTTGACTCTGAACATGTAAAAGTTGTGTGCTCATGATGATTGAATGAAGCACAGAACTGAACAAAGTATTTTTGGAAATAAAGTCTTTACTTGATTGGGAGAGTCTGGAAATGTATTTGATAAATTCTGTGGTTATGGGCACAGTGTAAATGAGACACTTTCTGGTGCTGGAGTATGTAAATACGGCAATGTTTTTCCTGGCTCTGCTGTGCTCTGTGACTGGCCAGCTGCTCTTGTATTAATCCTAGCACTGAAAGGAAGTATACTGAGTACAGCCTTCTGATTTAATAAAATACTCCAAATAGTTTAGTGTTAAGTATATTTATAACAAGCAGGTGTCTGAGACAGTAGCATAAATTCTGTACACAAAACTCAGTGTAGAAAAAAAAGCTAAAATGTATTTCAGGATTTATTCAACTAGAGTGCATTTTTACCATGTGTTTCTTTATGATATCAAATCAGACATGCTTTCTAGAAGCACTTTGGTGAAAGGTGTACATTTCCTAATTTAACATATGACCTGTCCCTTGCCTCTTCTGTTTTCCTGCCAGTGACCTTGCTAGCAATTGACTTTTTTATTATTTATCCCTCTCCCCTCCTTTTTTTTTTTCTCTTGAATGAATAAAATCTGTGGTTTGAAAGAATGCAAGGAACTGTGCTTATGAAAGACAGCTGTAATTTTGCTGTCCCCAAAGATTCAAAAGTCAAGGGATAGTTCTGTCCCCAAAACCTGAAAAAGTAAAGATCAAGTCATCTATCTTTAAATATATCTGTTATACTGAAGTGGTATTCTCCATATTGTTATGAGTTGGGTCCCCACCGTGTCTTGCCTTTGCTTTACTTCGTTTCCTTGTGTAGTTTTGGAGCCCCTTTACCCTGGCATGTCTTTTTCTTTTCACAACTTTCTAGAATTCCAGAAGCTGTTTCAGACTCCCGCACTGCCATTGCATACTCAAGCTCAAGGATGAATTTGAAACCAAATTTTGCTTCTTACTAAGAGGCTATTTATTACAGAGTTTATTATGTATTCCTACTGGCAGAGACAGGCTGCTTGACAGAATGAATTGATATTATGACTCCAATATTCAGTTTCTCGTATCCATCTCTTTGTCCTCCTTCAGATAATCTTTCTGCTGCCTTGCTCTCTCTTTCCAGCTCTCTTCTGCCCTGACTGTGAAGTTGGTAGCTTTTCAGAGCTTTAATTCTTATCTCTGTGTGTCTGAAGAGTGGATCTTGTGATTCCTGGGTGATGCTGGCTTCAAGTGATTTCTGTGAGGAGCTTAGAGTGACACTGAATGCTAGTTCAGCTGGAGACCTTGGCAAGGCTGGTCTCAGATGTATCTATTACATTTACAGTTTGAGGTGCCTGAATGTAGTTGTTGATGACAGCATTTGGAGAGTGTGTGTGTGTTTGTTTTATTAAATTGGTAGCATTAAAGAGATATTTCTGGGTCATGTTATAATCTTTGCTTATGTTGAGATGGTGGCCACTGCCAACTAATCTTTTAGTGGTAGCATATGGTTGAGTCATCAACCACCTTTTTTGTTCAATGTACTTAACTAATGGTATTCTTTCTCTTGAACATGGAAGAACAACATGGAAACAGTTTTCTTTGCCTTTTTTGCATGTTTGGTATGCTGTCCCTTTATTGGAAGGGTATATTTCCTATGTGAGTGCCTTCTTGAAGTGCTGTTGGTTTTTTACCTGCACTTGACAAAGTTAGAATTACAATGCATTCAAGCGGTGTGTTCTTTGTTTTTGTTTTTATGTAGTCTGTAGGAGTTGTACGTAGGAGGATGGTAACAGTGTACAAATAAGTTTGACAGTCACTATTTGGATTTTGATCTAGGAATTTTGTTTAACCACAAAGCTCATGAAAGATTCAAAGCTCTTTATATGTTTTGGCCTTCTTTGTATGTTGGTCCAAGAAACTCTTCTGAGCATGATTTCTGTTACTAGTCAAAGCTGCTATGTTTAGTGTATTCTAAGAAAAAAAGAGAATTAAGAGTCTGTGCTATATCAGTATGACATTTGAACTGCTTGACACTGAGCTTACATAGTGTAGTGTCTATATAGATAGTGTAGTGTCGATATAGATAGAGAACAAGAAATTGGAGGAAGTAAGGAGGAAGAAATTCAGGAATTTGTTTGTCTGGGTTGGCTTCAATCAGCTTCTCATGTTTTCAGAAAAACTTTTCTAATTAGAAAAGTTTAAAATCAGTGGCAGTTTTGTAATGTCTCCAGGAAAAAAGAAATGCAGAGAAAGGGCTTGCATAACTATTTCAACAGGGAAATCTACAGCTTTTTTTGTGGTAGCTGGTTGTTTATTCTTTTTAATTGCACTTGTGAGGTGTAGTGTGTTGTGAGGGTAGTGTGTTTTTCAGAATGATGAGTTGTGTTATGAATTTGTTGTTAAAGGTTGTAGTTGGACAGTTAGATAAGTGTGGGTTTTTTTTACTCATTTTGACTGCAGCCATTGATGACTGTTCTTTAGAACAGCAAACTTTGTATGAAAAAAGCTATTCATTGCTCAGTATTTGAATGTTATTTTCTATAGGGCAGGCTTATATTTAAGCTAACTAGCTAGCTCTTGTACTGCTAACATGGGGTTTACCTCATACTTAAAATAAGTCCCTGGTTATCAGCTGGATACCTTGGTACAGCACCACTATTTTGTACAATCTACTGTAGGAAGGCAAGGTGATATATGTCTCTATTATAGAATCATAGAATGCTTAAGGTCGGAAGGGACCTCTAGAGATCATCTAGTCCAACCCTCCTGCACACGCAGGGTCACCTACAACATGTGGCTCAGGACTGCGGCCAAGCGGGTTTGGAAGATCTCCAGAGAAAGAGACTCCACAACCTCCCTGGGCAGCCTGTGCCAAGGCTCTGTCACCCTCACTGTTGAGAAATTTTTCCTCAAGTTCCTGTGGAACTTTTGGTGCTTCAGTTGGTGGCCGTTTCCTCTAGTCCTATCAGTGGCCACCACTGAGAAGAGGCCGGCCCCATCCTCCTCACTGCCTCCCTTGAGGTCCTTACAGACACTGCTCAGGTCTCCTCTCAGCCTTCTCTTCT
>VZSV01000062.1:88118-102526 GCA_013398735.1 Nothocercus julius | reverse complement strand
GTCCCCAGCCTGTGCTGGTGAACTGGTATACTGGCTTATACTAGCGAACTCTTATGTTTGTATGCTTGCTCTGCATACTCTTTTCCTTGGTGTGTCATTAGACAAAAATAGAAACTCTCATTTTTGCATCAAAATGCATGAAATATGGTGCAGGGATTGTATATTCATGTTTGTCTTCAGTTAAAATATATGTTTCAATGTATATGTATAAAAAAGGCTACAAATAATGATTTGCAGTATATATCCTTTATAAGAAAAGATACATGGAAGAACTTAAGAAGTATTTTTATGCAAACTTCTATGAAAGACACAATTCTGAACCTCAGTCTAGTAATTTAAGAAATAAAGGAATAAGGAATAAATAAGGAATAAAAGTTTGTGAGCTCTTCTTGAGGACATGTAAAATATTTTCTTCTTGCATGATCATAAGTATAAGAAGCTTAAAAATAATTTTTTGCATTTAGATATCTGCATTTTGTAGTGTTCAGTGAACTGTCGTGTTTTCAAGCTGGGTTGCAGTGGTGAAGAACTTCATAAAAATTGTGTTCAGGTAGCTGTGAAGTGTTAAATTGCTTTTTATATTAAAGGTTACTCTTTAGTTTTGCTATTAATGGTATAAATAAAAATGGAGCTAATTTGTAATATTTCAGTGCATTCAGTTATTCTGTAGTTGAGCAAAGCAGTGTGTGAGCATGATTTTCATCTTCCCTGGTAAAATACTTGGATTTGGTTGCGTGCACATAGGACTCACATTAACCCAATGGGAAGCTACATGGTTAATACAGGCTATAATTTAGTTGGCTTTATTAAATAATTTTAGCTATTTGTTTATAGTTAACAGTGAAATCAGGCGTGTACAGCTACCTGTGGATATACATACCTGCAAAGGTGGTTAGTTTTTGTTTAGAGAAATGTCTATGAAAGCATGACAATTGCCTGACAATTGAGCTAATAAATATTCACCTCACTGCTGAGATAATTGAAGGGGAAAGAAAAAAGGCTTTCAAAATCCTTGGAATATGAAATAGTAGAACTTGCGTGCTCAAGGTCTTCCTGAACTTCATCTTAAACACCTGTCTTTTTTGGGTACTTTTAAGGTGGTGTGTTTTTTTTTTTTTTTTTTTTTTTTTAAGGGGGGGGTGATGGTGCTAATAAGCTTTAAATTGTGGCAGTTCTTTGTTGGAAACATTCCTAAGAATGATCAAATTCTCTGTTATATAATTTGTAGTGATTCAGACATAATGGAAAGTGATACTAATCTCTAAAAAACATCTATCTCTTAAAATCTCCATAAAAATGCTTGATTTAGGTTTGTGTTATGACATTTTCTGTAGCTGACTGTTGTATTTTCTTTTCTTAATTGAACAGAGGGTATTACATTCTATGTCAATTTTTTTCTCACTTTCTTGGAAGAGAAACAAAAGTGAGATCCAAACAAATTAGTTTTTTTGCAGTTGAATTGCCCTTTGCCTATTGAATAGATAAGCTTGCATAGAAAATATGGTTGCATCTCGAAGATACCTCTGTGCTCTTTGGTGGAGACGTTTCCCGTGTGTGATAGGATAGTTGATTCTTAGCAGCACTGATTCTGCAAGCAAGTATGCTATGAATCCTGATAATATGTATAAAAACTTGATTAAACCAAAATGGTGTTTGGATATTGTAGCTGCATCTTTTTGAATTGATGACCTGTGAATTTCATAATTTTTAAAGAACTTTAAACATAGGATTGTGGATTTTTCTCCCGCTTTGTCACACATGTCTGACAGAGGACTTATTAGCAAGGGGAGCAGACTTAGAGGAGGTCGTCTGGGACTGGTCCGTAGTAATACCTCCACCAAACTGAGAAAAGCTATAGAGTTTAATTTTATCTGGTCTGACTTTTATTCTGTTATGTAGATCTGAAGTTGAAACACAGCTAGTTTTGGAGCAGATTTGTTTTCCTACTTTTATATGGGAGTGTTTTCTAATATATGTATATTAGAGTAACTTAGCTTTGTTGACACAACCATTTTTTTCAGCTGTCTTCTTCCTGTCATGGTCACATGAATGCCTGGTCACCTATATGTTTTTGTTCTTTTCGTACCTGTAAAGTAGATGAACATAGTTTTTACAAATAAGTGCATAATATGGAGCCTGATTATTGCCTTTTTTCCTTATATCATTTCTCTTGCAGTGTGCCACGAGATTTAGAGTCTTGTGTCATAGTAGCATGTGGACAGGAGGTCCTTAGGCCAAAAAAGATGAAAGGGGAAAAAGTATGTCCCATATTTTGTGCAGAAGAGTGCTGTTGGAGACAAGGAGGCACCAAAGCAGACAGGAGCAATAGATCAGTTAGAGCAGCAATTGCAGTTACTGGATGTAATCATAGAAACTATCTATAGTAAGTGAAGATTTCCCTTTTTAATAAAAAAACAACAAAAATGGCCACCCTTAGCCTTTTTGTTTGTTTGTTTGCCCTCTCCTTCTCCTCATACTTTGAACAGGGAGCTCCCAATTTCATTGTGTGTGACCAATATGGTAAGCATGTTAAAGCCCTTCTGCAAAACCAGTCTGAATAAACAATGTCATACTAAAAAACAGTGACATTTTTTGGTAGCAAGAAAATTCATTAGTATGTTTTTTGTATGGTTGCTTCTGGGGGTGAGGGAGTGGAGGTGGAAACTGTGGAGGATATTGAATGGTTACCCTTGCATTTTTCATAGTAATGAACTGAAGATGAAAGAGGATTTGGGGACTAACTTCTAAAAATAATGTTGCTGTAACACTGTTCCTGTGAATAATGTATTTCCTCTAGAGGGCAATGCTTCACTTTCCTCTGGAAGAGAACAGGCGAGTAGGGGGAGAAAATACATTTTTTTGAGGGGGATAAAGAAATGCTTTCAATGCTTGACTACTGCTTTTATGGCTTATGTATGTAGAAGAGAGCTTCTTAAAAGCCAAGTACCCAAAAAATCTTCAAAAGCCAGAGTTCGTAGTAACTCTAGTAGAGTAGTAACTCTAAAGACCATTTTAAGCCTATGTCTATCTGGGCAGCCAGGGATAAATTAAGATGTTTAGATACCTCAGTCTGACAGCTTGCAGATCGCTCCTGTTAGTTCACATTGTGTTTTAGAACTGTTTCTTTGCTTTCCTTCAAACCTCTAGAGCTTCCAAAATATTTATTGACAAAAGAGAACGGATAGTAATAGGATGGAATGAAAATGAGGAAGCAATGAAATGGGATTTTGGATAACAAATAGCAGGCATGCATATCCAGTGTTTACATTCATTACTAGTGCAATTGTTTCTCTTTTGTAATAGGTGAGATGCTTTCTGTGTACTCTTTCTTGCTAACAAAATTCATATTCTCGTCAGAGTACAGATTCAGAGTACAGTACTCGTCAGAGTACTCGTCAGAGTACAGTACAGAGGACAAACTGAAAGCTAACCTAAATTTTTTTTATCTTTATTTTTTTCCCCAGTACTGGCTCTTGCCTACAAGCTGACATCCTTGTGTAATAGTTCTGCGCAAACAAAAGCTACAAAATATCTTTAACTTCCCTGGGATTTTGGCGTGGCACTAGCATCTTGAGATTGGGGCCTTTAGCAGAGCAGCCTTTCCCCTTTGCCGGAGTGAGAGGGGTTGTGTGAAGGTGAAATCCTTCCTTTAAACCTGCTTTGTGCTTCTTGTTCCTCCCTAGCTCCTTGTCTCTTGCCTTTGTGGCTTCTCCTGCCAGAAGTCCCCCTTTGATATAAATACCATGGTTTTGTGGGCTTTCGATGCCTTTCTTTTGGTTGGGTGATGTTTGAGTGTGTGTGACTCCATTTCTTGCATTGATTGGTTTNTTTTTTTTTTTTTTTTTTTTTAAATTAGAATTGCAAAACTATATTTCCCCACTATAATAAGTTTTCTAGGAAAGGTATTTCTAGGGTTTATCTATTTTAAGTTATATTCTTATTTTTAATCCCTGGGTTTATATGAATGGAAGGGAGCGCATATAATTGTGTTTTGATCCTCAAATGCAATCGTGTGCTTTGGCTTATGTGATCTTGTTCTCGCAGAGATTCCATGTCTATTCCAGCTAGGGTAGAGTTTTTAAAAGTAAAAATAAGTATCACTCATCATTAGAGTTTTTTTGTTTTCTAAATTGTTTTAGAAGACACTTTAATATTGCTGATAAGATAAAGATAATATACTTCTAAGCTAATAAAAATAATTACTTTTAAACAAAAGATTGAAAGGTAATGGGTGTGAGAAGGCAGTTTAGAATGGTATTTGTTTTGTGTCATATTTTTTGAGGACTGAGAGGTACTTGGAAAACCAAATAGTTAAAATTCATATTTGCTTTGCACTGAAAATGAAATGAGCATTGTAAGGACCAAAAGTGTTTTCCCATTGAAAAGGCTACTGCTGTTTTGGAATCAGGATAATAGTTTTACATGAAGCCTGTTTTTTGTTTGTTTGTTGTTTTGTTATGCTTCCAATATTTCATTTCTAGAATTTAAATTTAATTCTTTTGAAAAAATGCTTGAGACTTGAGACAGTACTGAATACAGTAACATTATTAGTAATGATGGAATAATGTCATGCATAAGAAGCCATATTAGAAGGGTGTAGCCTTGTAGATTTTAGTTCATCTTTCATATTCCCACTTTTGAAAGCTTTTAGCAGAAGGGGAAGAATTTGTTTACATTAGCCATTTGTTAATACATATTGGACATTATTGTGTAGCATATACTTGCAATATCCTGGTTTTTCTATAGTAGCTTTGCTTATATGATAAAACTTGCAGTTAGTTATACATCAATTTTTTTTTTTTAGGGTGAGTTATTGTTTTTTGGTGCAGTTAGCTTTTAAGACATGTAAACTTCTTTATTTCAGCTCTTGATAAAGAAGCTATGAAATGAGCCCCTCTGGCCCGCTGAATTCTGCTTTCTGAGATTTCTGTGCTTGCCTGTGCTCTAAAGTGACAATGTGATTTAAGAAAGTAAAGCTATGTATGTATCTTAGAAAGGTACCTAGGTACAGATCATATATGCATGTGTAAAATTTGCACAAGACTTGCCTTGAGTCTTTGTACTAATACAGAACTCCAGTATTAATAGTTCTTTTTATTAAAGAGCATGGTATTTAGGTTTAGCCTTTAGTTAGAAAATAGTAGACATAAAAATATGGCTTTATTTTTGTTAACGATTTTGAAATATCTAAAATATGATGCTGAGCAATCCTCTTTTGAAAGCCTGGTCTTGTGTAGTGACATATTTTATCATTATTCTTTTAAGATTTGTTTTCTAGTGTTCAATTTTGTCAGTAAGTGCTTCCTTTGAATAAGCACTGCAATTTGAAGGTACAGTTTTCAAACAATATCTCTGTTTCAGCAGATCTCTGGCTTTGTTTTAAAGGGCAATGCCAAACAATATGATCCATTGAGTGGTGCTGGTAACCCGAGAAGAGGCGAGGAAACAAAGGGCAGCGAGGCGGCTCGCAGCGTGTTGGCTGCGCGGTGCCCAGCGCACAGTTCACTGCTCGGTCACCTGTGTCTGACAGTGCGGCGCTGTGGCCTCATGGCTGCACACGCTGCCTGCCTCGTTATTCCCCGCGGAGGTTAAGGCCTCTCCTGCCCAACCGGAACTGCTGGCTCATTAGAGGCCTGCCTTTGGCACCCGACGTGTCGCGCCCGCCAGCCTTCCTGCTGTGATCAATGGCATTCATGCTCGCTCGCGTAAACGCGCGCCCGGCGCCGACCCTGGCGCAGAGCTGCCTCTGCTTGGAGCGCTTAGACAAGGCAGGAATTCCTGCAATAGGCAGGAATGAAGCTATTGGAAGAGGCACCAATTTATCCACTCAAAATACAAGGTGGGGCAGAGTGGAGAAAGCATTCACTTTAACCAGAGTTCAGTCTGCTGTTCAGTACCCATCATGTGTTTGAAACCCTGGAAATGCTTGGAAGGAAATTTAGACTCATTAGTGTTCTCTGCTGGTAACTTTTCTCCATAGGTGCAGAGTTTGGGATCCACTATGTTTTTAAACATCTCTGAGAATGTAACTTCATAGTAAAGTTCTGTGAGCAGTATGATTTTTTTCTCGTGGGATGTTTGAGGTGTTGCCATTAATAGATAATGGCTATTGGCAGGGTAAATATTTCACGTAACAATTACGCTTTTTTTTTTTTCCCCCCCTCCACTCTGTGCCATGTTGCAAGTCAGAAGAAATTTCAAGGGAGCTGGAGTGTGTTTTATTTAGTTTTTGTTTTTGCATTTTCATAATAACTGAAGCTTTTTTGTTACATATGTGTTATTCCTTTAATGAATTAAGCTTATTAACCTTAGAGGGCTTCCTTAGAATGCGAACAAATTATTTTCTATGCAAGAGTATTCTTTAACTCAGAAGTCATATTGGCAACAAAGCTACTACCTTTTAATTCTTGGGGAAATATGTACATTCCTCTTTGTGAAGCCAGAAGGCAGTGTTTACTGGTCTTAATAAAAAGAGATTGTGGTGGTAACAGCCCTGTGAGAGTGTATTGTGAGGTTCAGGGTGTTTGGAGGAAATAGTAGTACCTATGACCTAGCCTGGTACAGGCTAGATATGGAAAACTTCTAGTTCTCCAGACTGCAATTATGGCAAAAAAAATAGAGAAAAACTTTATTGAGCTTCTTGGTGGTAACAGAGAAAAAGATGAGTAACAGATGACTTTTCCAGTCAGCTGAGACACTTTTGAAAAGTGCAGAGTTTAAGACAGTCAAGGTTTGGTTAGAGCATTCCATAGTAATTGTTACGGGGCACTGGCAGTGCTTCTGCAGAACTCTTAAAGCCAGGCATGGAAAAGCACTGTAAAACTTTCTAAAGCAATATTTTTGATTTGGAAGTCAGGAAAAGAGCTTTGAAGATGAAAGGAGGACATCACAGGTCTAATTTTGGGGTGGGACAAAAGTAACATTGTGTCTTAAAAGCCAAATCTTATTTTAGGTATTTTAAAGTATTTGCAGCTCTTGAAGATACAAGGAAAGCATCTGTGGGTTGTGGTGAAAACAGGTTCACTTTGTGAAGTAAAAGATTTTCACTTTGGAAAATATTTGAGAACATGGGAATAGGAGACATGTACATGAAGAAAATCCATGAGTAGACATGATAAATAGCTAGAGAATTTCTGAAAAGCAAGAAGATAGTTCTTAATTTCTACTAAACTAGTGCAATTTGTGTCTGTGATACCAAAGTAGAGTCAAAATTTTGAGGAAGGTCTTTATTGCATTTCCCATTGCCAGGGCACTATGTTGCAGAGATGCAGGTCCACTATTTTGGGATTATTAAAATACTAAAAAGATTGGAGTTATCTGATCTAAGTTATTTAAAATGATCTCTACCAGCTTTGAACCAGTTAGTACAACGGGGTAGTGACGTGTCTACTGTAGCAGAAGTTGAAAGTTTGGCTGGAGACTTGAAAGAGTAACAACAATATGACTTGTGAGTTGACTTTGCAATTGCTGTTCTTGGTTGTAATTTGGTGGGAATCTTTGCCCATTAAAAGTTTGCCCTTTTAATTTGCAATTAACTGGCATGCAGTATTTTATTTTTTATTTTTGTTTAAAAAAATGCTGTTATCAATGAAAGCCCTTTTTTATTTTAGGTCTCTGCTAAATGTATATGTCTTGCCAGTGGACAGCACCTGGTGGCATAGATGAGTCCTCAGCCCTGGCTGCCTGTGTATCGGCCCTATGGGTTTGATGGCTTGGGGAGAGCTTGCTCAGTACATGCTGCTGCAGTGAATACAAAATGCTGTAGGAGGTTGGTTGAAATGTTCTCTTGGCAACCCTTGATTAGCAAATCTGTATAACTTCCAACTGCAAAACTGAGAGTTCATTTCTGTGTATGCTTGTAAGCCATGTATACAGCTCCTTGAAAATGATCATGTCCATCAACTTCTGTGTACAATCAGGCCCCTAACTTCACTGTTCTGTAATTCTGAACCCTCTTAAATGCTGGGTAGTTGAAACTGTACAGCAAAAATTTCTTACTGCCCCATGTCAACTTCTACTGGAAAAGATTTCACAAAACACATTAACATATGAATGCTTTATTATGCTTTTCAAGACTTTTGAGATAGCTGTGAGGTCTTCTTTCATACTCACCCTTCTTGAAGTAGTTATTTTACAGAAGTCAGCACTAATGGAGGAAAAATCTAGCTCAAACTGAGATCTCATTTAGTGAAAATGAAGATGAGATGCAGAAGTTTTGTTTATTTCAGTTTAACTTTTGTATTTCCACAAAGTCTTATGGAAGAAAGTAACAGCATATGTGGGCAGTGTGAGCACTTATGTCTTGTAACTGAGACGTAAGTGGAAATAATGTTCTATATTTTTGTAGGTAACTCATAGCACTTTTTCCCTACCCTTTGCCGTTATGACACTGGGATAATTTAAAATGTTCCTGTCTGGAAAAGGGCTGTGTTGTGATGCTTACTGAACTGTTATATACCAGTATTTCATTTAATTTCCACTGAAGTAAGGGGAATGGCAGGTAAATTAAATATAGTTTGGTGTTTGCTGATGGGTAGAATATGAATTTATGCACAATAGCATATGCATTCTTTTTCTTTAGGAGACAATTTTATTCTTAAAAAGATAAGTAGCTAAACACAATTCTTCATTAATTTGCATGGCAAAGTAACATTTTACCAAAAGCATCTTTACACCTCAGTCTCTTTTTAAATATGACTGTTATAGAAAAAGTAAGCATGTAATTGTAAAATATATTTTACTTTTCTGAAATATATTTTATTTCTCCCTGTGTGTCCCCCCCCCCAAAAAAAAAAAAAAAATCTATCTTGCAGAGTAAATGTTTTCTCTGTTTGCAAAATGTGATGGAAACTGATGTTATGCATACTTTTAAACTAGTAATAAATAGTTTTAACTGAACAACAACAACTGTTTCCATTTATTCTCCCTGGTATCTCTTTAGAGTTTAAAACATATTAAGCTTCAGGCCATAATTCAAAATACATTAATATACTTTTCTCCTGATGTATTTTTGTGTTAGGCTTCAGATTTTGTATTTGAAATATTTCAGATATTATGATTAAGATTTTATGTCTAAACGTTACTTTAAGTGTTACTTGAAATTATATATCTTCATTCAATTCCTTTTGTCAGTAAATCCAGTTCTAAAAGCAGATCAGATGCAAATTATGTGGCTTTTACCATTTTTTCAAGTCAGTATTTCTTTGCGTGAGTATTTATTTGTTTCTGAGAATGTGACTTTGCAAACTTTCATTATTTGTGGTTAGATTGGTAAATGTAGTTTGCAAGAAGTGATTTGAAAGAAAAATGTAGATGAACCACATGTGGATGACAGAACATTGGGCTAGAGCCTGATGGCATTTGTCTTCCAGCTGTATAGCTGGAAGTTCTAATGAAAGGTGTTGCTTTTTCCAAATTTCGAAGTCACTTTTATGTTTGTTTTGAATGACATATGCTATTTCAACAGCTGGTTCTAAAATTCTGTGCATGTTGAACGCTCTTTGGTAATGTGCCTTAGATGTTCATATGTTTCATTGTTACTGATCAACTGCTTGTATTTGGTACAACTCTTGAGTTGCATGATTTTCTAAATAAGCTTCTGCTTTTGTTTCCAGTCTCCAAGAGGAAGATATGAAATTAAAGCAAGAATTGGAAAAATAATGTGGATTATGAATTGCTTATGGTTTACTGGTAGTGAGTTAGTTTTTAGAGCTGCTGATAGCAAGAAATTTTTATGTAGAATAACCTCCTGTGCTCCCAGAGAAAGCAGCAGTGCTGTTCGCATGTTACTTAAAGAAAGCTTGAATTTAATTGATCGGGTTCAGAATTGGTTTCAGTATTGATTCTGATATTCAGTATAAATTGAATCTCGTTGTGCATGGTTAAAAATTCTAGAAAGGCCGTAATCTGCTCAACCTAGAGCAACAGCCTATCCTGTGTCTGCTGTCAGCATGTTGCAATGGAGAAAAGTTACTGCTTCAAAACTGCTGGCGGTGTTGCTGGTGGAACTGAGCATAGATCTGAAGAGCTACAAATTATAATGCTGGTGCAGGGATTTAAGGGAATGGTGTGGTATAGAGGGCTCATTTTAGAGCTTGTCAGAAGATATTTGTCAGAACATAATTTTAGATAGCTTTTCCAAAAACCTATTTCATTTTGAAGCTCCTGTGAAACAAATGTTGCTGATACAGTAATTTATCTGGGAAATTTAATTATGAGACAATTTTTTTTTTCCTTCTAACAAAGCTTGAAGTATTTGTGGTAATTCTATCACAATATTAGCTAAAGCAGTTCGTAATTACATGTCATTCCTTGCACAGTTGTTTTACTATGTGACATCTTATGTTAGATGCTACTATTACTGACATCTTATGTCAAAAATGCAAACAATGATGAATTCGATCCAAGTCTGCCGTTAGCTGGTATGTACAGATGCTTGCCCTAGGTCCAATGATATGGGAACTGATACATACTGAGAGACAGTTAAAATGAGCAAAGACATAATGCACATGCTGTCAACAATATGATAGCATATCTGAATTTACTAGAAGGTAGAACTCAAAATGCTGGTTAAGATGAGCTGTAAATCACTAAGGAAGTAGTTTCAGACTGAACAAAGGTAGACATGTTAGTAACTGCCTCCTTCCACCTGGAAGTGAGAAGGTGTGAGAAATTCAAATGTTTTCATTAACTCCTTGTGTGTGGTCTGTAGTCAGCTGTGGATAAGGTATTCAGTAAATTAGTTTGTCAACCTGAGTGTAACTTTGTGATGAATTATAGGCTGCAAATGTTTTGGAACTTATTGTTCCATAAACCGGAGGAAAAAAAAAAAAAAAAAAAAAACCTATAGTTTGTATGCCTAGCAGTAATTCTTCAAAAATCGACTGTTGCTCGTTGGGTACATCGTGGGAAGTTATATAGATAGCTTTGTGACCTGTTACTAGAAGTTGCCCCGAATCACTTTGTGGCTCCTCAGGTCTAGAACCTGGGTGTTGGGAATAGATTGATGCAGTTAACAGCTCTACATACACTTCACTCATGTATGAAGTTTCTTAGCAGTAAGTAAATATTTATTTAGATCACTTAATTTGATGCAAAAATACTTTAAATGGATTTAACTGTGTATCATTATGATTCTGTGACTGAAAAAAAGAAAGTTTCTTTTAGCTATTGGGCTCCCTGAAATAACAGGATATGCTTGAGGATGATGCCGTTTAGCATAGCTACGTTACAGCCAAGCGGCTGCAGCAGAAGAGTGCAGAAAAAACACATCTCTGAAGGATGCAAGTGTGCCACTGGGCTTTCCATTTCCATCTTCAGATATGTAGCTGAATGTTTCAATATTAGTTCTGAAGGCTTGGGCTGTTAGATTTAAAAAAAAAAAAAAAAAAAAAAAAAGTTTTGCTTAGAAGACAATAACTTTGTTTTTTAAGATTTAATGTAAAATTGTTCATCTATGAAAATGAATGTGTTTTTTGTTTTTTCTTAAGATCAGCAACATTCTGAAATTGATTCTGATGGCTGCAGCTGCTACTAAGGATCTATCTGGACAAAAGAAAGGATAATACTATAATAACACAGAAAGTTTATAAACAGGTTGGTTGTAGCAGTCTTGTGGTCTCATTTTACATGAGGAGCCAGTAAAAGTGGCTACACATTCAATAAAGAGAAAGAGACATAAATACAAGGGTCATTTTAAAGTTTGGACAGTAACTGGGGAGGGGGAGAGAAGAAACCCAGCAAGCAGGAAGTGGAGAGCAAGCAGCTTGTAGCGGGCGTTCCCTTTGCTTTCTAGAAACAAAGTCTGGGTCAATTCAGCTTGGCACTTGCAAAAAGTGGTCATCGTAGTATGGAGGTGGTAATACTTGACCATGTAGGGTTGTCAGGAAAGCTGCAGCTTTCTCCTCCCTGTATGTGTGTATCCTAGGCACGGAACGTGATTGTCAGTCCCAGCTCAAATAGAGATTTTGAACTTTGGTAAAAGATATAAAATAATTAAATTAATGGTTAGCTTTTTTAATTAGTGTTTAACACTGAATTTTGTTTTCTGGAAGTCACTATAAACAACTTACAGAAGAAATAATGAGTGAAAGTTATGATGAAAGATGTGTCAGTCTTCTGAAAGCACAAGGCAGACAATTAGAGAGCCAGGTAATAGTGTGATAATACAGAAAACAATTACAAAAATTTAGCTTTAGGAATGTTTCCTTAAAGTATATTTGATGCACAGGAATATCTGAGGGTGGCATTCTTTAAATTCAAATGGGAATGCACTGTGGTGGTTTCCAGATCTTGTGATCCCGATGTATAACAGAAGCTGGAGGGAGCTTCTGTCACGAAAGGGCCTATTTTCCAACCTGAGTGTGTACACACAGCAGGAGCTGCTGGAATAATTAGCTTCACTTTTCAGAGGAAGGAATTTTCGTTTGATATACTCTGTAAATATTGCAAAGGTTTTCCTTTGCATTACTGAAACTTTCTTCATATGTGTAGACCATACTGAAGTACAAACTTAAAATGCAGAGAGATGTTTCAGCAGGATGTTTAGAAGAGCAAGAGTGGGAAGAAACTGGATGAAGTTCATACTTTTGGCTATCATAACTGAATTTTATTATGTATTTTTCTTTGTGGTAGTATATATCTTCTTTTTAAATATCAAGGTGTCTGACAGCCTTAACAATATTAGTACTTTTTAATATTTAAGGGTATCTGCAAGGCAAAACTTTCAAGTGGGTAGAGTAACTGTTCTAGCTAAATTGATACAGATGCAAAAACGGGCAAGCTTTTAGAGGGGCAGCCCTTCTTGGCACCTATACACAAGGAAACCCAAATAGGCATTAGAAGAAATTTCCTTTCTGTTACAGCAAGATTTGGAAATTGTTGCACAACTTCCTTTTTTTTATTATAATAAAGACTGCAGCCTTCAAACAGTGTTTTTTGTCTAAACCTGTTGATAATTTCAAGATCCATTGCTGGGGAAGGAGCTCTCTAGATTTTTTAAAAAAGGAAACTAGTCCCCAACACATTGAACAAATGGGGCAAAAGATTTGTATCTTAAGATAATTTCTGAGTGTATGTACAAGTATAATGTAGTCTTGTGACTTTTAGGATGTTGTAGTTGCCCTTTTCTTCTAAGGGTTTTATGAGAAACTAGTTTTTGCCAAAACTGCTGGTTATATTGGAGTTTGGAGAGTTGGGCAGAATACCCTCTCATTCATATATTGATAATAAAAATAAATCCAAGGGCCAGATCAGGAGTTTAGAGGATTTTTTTAGCTGTACCTTATTATCTGAATCCAAGGTAATCTCATTCCTGTCTTATCTGTTCACCTTAACCTTACACAGTAGGCTGATATGTAAATTATTTGATGCATTTTTTTCTACTTTGTAGCAGTGTAAGATAATTATAGCTGGTTTGGCCTCCCATTAAAAAGTGCATAGACCCTTTTCTATTTACAAGGGGGAAGATGTATGCATGTTGGCAATGAAAATATGAAAATTTAACTTCTTCAGTACCTTCACATGGTAAATGTGTGTTACTTCCATTTTACTTACCCTGGTCTGATGATTTCCTGTTTGCACATGTTGAAAAGATGATGTAAGCTGTCTAAATAATTTGTTGTTGGAAAACACCTGTTTTGATTTGCTAGGTAGCTGAAAGCTAAGTAAGATAAAAAGCAAACTCCCTTAAGCATTGTTTTTTTTAAATGGAATACAAATAGAATATAAAACATTTTGGTATTTCCCAAAACTGTATTAAGATGTTAGCATATCCTGTGGTCAGCATGCATTGTAAACTCTCAGAATCAGTCAGGGAATTTGAAGGAGTTGCTATCCATGACTTTAAAGTTAATGTTGAAGATAGTGCAGGGGAAAGCAAAAGAATTTATGAAGTTACTTTAAATTCATGTCATGTGGGATTTGGGTAAACTCAGTGAATATGTATAGCAGTGAGTGTTGGTAGTTACTAAGCTTCTGTTATGCAGAGAATTAACAGGTTTTCTTTGCTCTGAAAATACCTGGTTCAATAGGTAATACAGTCCTTTTTCCTGGTAGTCATGCTCTTGTAGTCATTTCTATCTTGAAGTACAGACCTCTCTCTATATTATGTAATCCCACTTTCTTTAAAACAAAAACCACTATTCCCATGGTACCCTTGTAAAAGATTGTTTTTAAAGTTTTTGTTTTAATTTGTTTATAGCTGCTTTTGTATTATATTAGCCATCTCTTACTGTATATTTCACAAATAAGTGTTAGAGAGACTCAAGATCTAGTCTAGTTTATTTTTTTTAATTTAAAAGGGAAAAAAGGAGGGGGAGGAGAAAACTCAGAAAGCAACAATCCAGTCCAAATCTGCAAAAAATCCAGTATGACCAAATTAGAAAAAATACTTCTATTCATATATTTTT
>VZSV01000062.1:73320-86713 GCA_013398735.1 Nothocercus julius | reverse complement strand
TAGTTACATGCCCTGTTGCCTGGGATGAGGACAGTGAACGTAAGAAGTCTGAAATGAAGCTTTAGAAGAAGTCATGACATCTTTAACTCCAGCTGAGTACATAAGAATAGAACAGTATGAGAAATGAGCAAAATGCAAGTGATACTGTAAAGAAAGGATAATAGAAGAAGTAGTGAGGAAAATTGCAAGTGTTTGTAATAGTGCTAGGTAAGTAATTTCATTAAAGAATGGATTGTATTGTTAATCAGTTGTGGCCAGCAGGGCACTACTTGAAGTACTTGTGTGGGAATGCAGGAGATGAGATAACAAGACAGGAACCTGAACTGCTTGAACCCAAGTGTTGAACAAAGGGAAATAATGACGGACATATAGGATGATTTTTGAGGAAAACAAATATAGCTAAAATATATGGTTGTAATGTGGCACCTTGGATTCCATAGAGCCTGGGATGAGACAGTAAGGAGGTTCTGATAGACTTACGTTTTCCCAAAACTACCCCTTCGGGCCAAATTTGCCAGATCTGAAACATTAGAATGGCACTTTCCTGTCAAGTATTATGGAAAATTTTAGCCCCCCAGATACGGGGGAAAATTGTGCATAATCCTGATAGATGCTGATGATCATTTTAGCAATATATATATATTTTTTTTTTTAATTGATTTGTAACTTGATTTTAGGGAGTAGGGAGAATATTATGGAAAAGCAGAATACTTTTAGGTCATAGTTCTGCATTGATTTGATTTGACTAAGACTAATAAGCAGTAATACATCTTTATGTTCTTGATTTCAAAAGGGCAAACGCTGAAAAATTAAGGATTTAGGAAGACAGGTATGCTGTGCAGCCCAGATGATCAAGTGGAAGGGAGACTTAAAATTTCAAATGGGAATCTTTTTGAAGCCAAGTGACCTGAAATGAAACTAAGTGTGCTGGAGGAATACTGACATCCAAAACAATATTAGGCATGCAGGTGTGGGAAGGAAGAGATCAGTCAAAAAATCAAAGAACTCAATTTTAGGGGTGAAATGCTAATTGCCAAATGTGTGGTGTCTTAGGAATGGAGAAAAAATAGCAGAAGTATTTTTCAGCCTTTTAGCTTGAAAAAGAGTAAGGGGAGAAAAATGGGCTGCATGCAGTGAGAATTGAAATGGAGGTTGAAGATCATCTAGATTGGTTTGGGAATGAAATACTCCAGCTTCCAGGAAGGGGGATAATGAGAGCATACAAATGGAAAATAAGTAAAGCACTAAAACTCAGAGCACTAATGTGTGGTAATTGGCATTCTGTTGCTCCAGTGTTCTCAAGAAAGTGACACTTGAGAGATTTATTAAAAACCTAATGGATCCTTGCACTGAAGTGAGAAGTAGTATCGTATGACTGGGAATAATAAATACATGTACCTTATAGGAGAGCAGGAGGGATGATTATTTGGTGGTTTATTTATCTGAATTCAATAGTATGGAAGCTCCCCCCGCCCTCAACAGCTTTTTGAAAATAAATCTCTCTATCCAGTTGTTTAAGTAGAACTCTAAGTATTAGTCACTAGCAAACAGTGTTTAACCTTCTTTATTTAAAATCCATATTTCTAGACAGAAGGTGTGTTTAGAACCCATGCATCAGTTTAAGAAATGCAGGGCATACTGTGCCACAGGGGAGATGAATCCTTTAGCAGGAAAAGGTCTTTTAGAATAATAATTACTCCGTGAGTAAAGAAATAACAAATGGGGAGATAGCAAAGGACAAAGCACAGATATCAAGTTAGAGGGTGTTTTTAGTACCCCTTGAAGAGGCTGACTGGATTTTTCAAAATGACTTTAGCACAAAATGAAAGAATGTTTCTAGATATGAAAGTTAATATCTTTTTTTTTCTTAACTGGGCTAGGGCTTCACATGGGGATGACATGACTTTGAGAACTGAAATAATAAACATGAGACCATTTTGTTCCACCATAGCTAAATTGATGTCCAAAACTAAGCCCTGGCTTGTAGCCCTAAGTCTTCTGTGTTCACAAGCCTGTTCAAGAGCACGTGAACAAATTATTTTTCATCTGCTTCTTCACTTCTACATGTGTCGATGTAATGAGAATAGTCTGTTATGCATGAGATTTTATCATGTCAGCTTCTGTTTAGAAATAATCAGAATATTTCCAGGATAGCCGTGTCTTGAACTGTTGCGATGCATCCTTAAGAGTGGATGTGCACTTTGTCTTTGAATTGCAGTTGCTCTGCTGATGCCTATGGTAGGGGAGGCCTGACAAGCAAGTGCAGGCCTTTGTTGAATAAATGTTAATTTACCTGCAGTCATTTAGTAATGTGTCCAGAACTTTTGTTCAACACTGTCTATTGCTGCTTTGTGGGCACTTAACTATCTTAAGTGAGATGTGTATATTCAGCTGCTAATCTTAAATTTATGCAATTCTTTGCACTAACCTTTCTGTTTTTTCTCCTAATGTTACCTAAAGGAAAGTGTGTGAGTGTGATCAAGTCTCACTGTATAACTGGTTCTAGCAATTGCTGGAATAGGTGACACTTTGAATCAAAGTTATGCTGAGTTGTTTTTATCTTCATGAATCTGGAGATGAATGAGACTTACTGGTGTTTAGTTTAGCTAATGTGAAAGGGCAGTTTGATGAATGCTCTAACGAATTGTTTATATGAAATTTGTTGTTTTGGATGGTGATGCATAAATTGTCTGTACAAGTATTGGAAGTGCCAGTGTCAAGTAGACTGGTCATACATTTCTGGCATATACAGATGGAGTATAGTACAGGCACAAGTATGCTGTCCTCCTCCACATTGTTTCACTGCTTCTTGCTGTGCTAATTAGTTGCTTTGCTAATTTGTGCACTTGTGTACAATGGAGATGGTGTGTGGTTTTTTTTTTTTTTTTTTTTTTTTTAAATTACAAAAAAAGCCTTGCTCCTCTTTGGAGCTGCTTTTATCAGAGTAGGGCATGGAGGCTTATGCCTGACTCCAAGATCCATTTTTGCTTTATTAAACAATGTTCAATTACACATGCCCCATAGTCACAGTATACAATGTACGTATCAAAAATTTTTAGCAAAATCTGATTACAGTCATGTTCAAAGCCATTAGAATTGATTTCAGAAAAGCTCTTCCTAATGTATGGAGTTAGATTTGGAGTTGTAGCTGTGCAGTGGAGGTGAAGTTGTTGTGGTGTGCTAAATATACAAAGCAGCACAGTATCTCTTTGTACTCGCAGCTTATGCAGATCGGGATATGCAGTAATTTTGAGCAGGTTTTGCCTGGACTAAGATGAACGTGTATCAGTCTTTTCAGTTATAACATATTGTCTAAAGCAGAATCTTAAACAGCATAAGTTAGGTATAAATTCTGTTAAATTGGATATTATCTGTTTAAAAAAAAATACAGAAATTAAATCTGCTTTATTCTAGAAACATTGAAGTCTTTAGATGAGATAAAAATTGCAAACAATTCAGCTGGTTTCCTCTCTCTGTCTGGACATAAAGCAGGTCATAGGTTTGTTAACTGTTAATTCTGTAGCTCAACTGCGCCTGTGAGAGAAATTGATTTCTCAGCAAGAGACGCAAATGTGCTTGTGTTCAGCTTTAAAACTGCCCATTCAGAACTAATTTGCTGCATTTTAAGAAATGTACAGATGCAAATGGTGTTCATGTGTTAGATTTTTTTCATGTTGGTTATGGGCAGTAGGTTAATTGAGGGGTCAGGTGCAAGTATTGGAGTGTTAAAATTGCAGTGTTGCCATCATCCTTAATAAGGTTACATGCCTTGAGAACTTGGCATAATACTTAATTGCTTGTAATAACTGTAGCAGAATCACTGGCAAGCAGTCACATTTGCTGCAAAACGGTCCAGTGCCAAACGCTTCTCATAAAAGAAATTTAGTGTTTGTTTATGTATTTAGTATAATCTCTTTATTTTTGCCTATGATCATCCATGCATGCACACACATTTAAAATCATCAGACAAGTTTAAAATTTTGCTTTTCTTAAGCAAACACTAATCAGAAAACAGATATATCTCAAAATTAGTTTGAAGATATCTTCAACTGTGCTAATTTATCTTCTATCCACCTCTAGCATTTTTTTGCTTTAATTCTTTCCTCCCTCCAAGTAAAAAGAAACAGGTTATAGGAATGACAAGCTGCGCTTTAAGCCATCATAGCAACTTAACATGTTTTAAGATTAATCACAACAAATGCTATGTACTTTTTCACTTTTTATTTTTTGCTTGTAAGATGCTTGTAAAAACTCAACTTTCAGACTCAAGTTTTTCCATGAATTTTCTACTCTAACGTGTGTTCGGAGCAAACAAGCATGGCATTCGAAGCCGGGCGAGAGCACGTGCAGCCCGTAGCAAGCTTCGTGGCAAGCAGAGGTGGGAGGAGAGCGGCACTGCTGCATTCCCAGCAGTGGTATTCCAGTCCACTGCCTGCTCCATCCAACCCACCTGTGCACATACAGTTCCTGACAACTGGTTTCCTCTCTACAGTGCAGCACACAGTTGTGCATTTGAAGAAAGTGTTGCTCCACCTTTTTAAATCTGTGCTGACAACTTCTTTCATTCTCATTTCATGAGATCTCAGCTGAATAGGCTTAGAATGGTCTAGGAACTAATATAGAGCTCATGTTACAGCTATCCTTCTTGGAAAAAGCATGTCCTGAACCCGGAAACATCCTTCTTTCCTGACCCCTGTAGTTAATATGCACCTGCTGTTCTGCTACAGAAATAGATGATATTTTAGCCAGCTGGTTTTGTTTGAATCTTCAGCTCATTTTCAGAGGACAGAAATGTGCTCTGTAGGGCACTCACTGCCTTGTCCTTGTTTTTGTCTGTTTTTTCTTCCCCCTCCCTCCCCATCTTCCTCCAACCAATCTGACTACATTGGCCCATTTAGTTGTTGCTGACTCTCAGTCCCAGCTTGTCTCAATTTTTTTGCTCTTGGCTTAGCAAGCACTTGATTTATTACCAGTTGTTTTCCTACCTTCCCCCTCTCATGTCTCATACTAGGATTCAGTTTTCTTCTCAGTGCTGCTTTATATTTGCTTCTTTCTTCAACTGTTACAGATTTCCCCATAATAAGCTAATCATATGTGCATATCACTGCTATTTTTGCCCATCTTTTCCAGCAGTTGCTCACATTCTTCTGTGTGTGTGGCTTCCGTTTTAGGCTTTTCAATCTAGCTGTCCATCCTGTTGGTGCCAGCCCTTGCCCTGTTCTGCAGTGTGAGCTCTTCCCTTCTAGTGAGGAGTGTATGAGGTTTGTGATTTTGGCCTCTTGTCCCTGCTGGTGAACTCCGAGGGAGTCTTAAGGAAAGAAGCTAAGAAATAGATGTGATAAAGTGCTCCTTCCTGTGAAATATTTGCTCTGGATTCCAGAAAGCTGTTAGGGACTTCTTGATCTGAAAGACTTCATCTACTGTATGCAATTTTCTTCAAAAGATCTGTAATCCATGACATTCACAATTCACAATTTACATGTACTATGTTTTCAGTATTCTACATGATACTTCATTTAACACCTGTGTTAGGAAAAAACTAAGGAATCATTATGCTTACTCAACTTTTCCGCATAGTTCTTGATGATTCTTTTTTGCTCCATGCTCTTTTACAAGTACTTTGTCAAGCCTACTACAAGTCTAAAAATTGTAGTTTCTTTGACAAGACCATTTCATGCTTTATGATGTCTCTTGTCTTTTCTGTACCTCTTCTAGTGCTTTTTTTTTGGTCCCCTCATTATTCCTGATCTCACTGATTGATGTCTTTGTTTTAATTTGCTGTTTCTATTATCCCTTGAATGAATTTCCTTGCATATGCCCACGCTTTCTTTGCAAATGCCCAGAAAACAAATGAAATGCTTTCTGGGCATTTGCAGGGAGACTGGGCTCTAATGGGGCATCGCTACATGTGCTGCAATTGTATGAACAGTTCTGTTCAGCCCCTAAATCCTGAACTCATGCAAAGTCAGTAATGGAGATTTATTTTATTTTTTTATTAAAGGTATGAACAGCATCAGAAGTGGGGAAAGATAATATCTCAGATATTTTAACATGAAACTGAGCAATTGTCCTTTATTTGAGTTTATTTTGCTGAGATGAAAAAAGCATATCCCTAAAAAAGACCTTTCTTGCCAAATTTGTATTGTGTACTTCTGGGGGGACATAATTTTCAGCTGTCTCCAAAATCAGGTCAGAGAACAGTTTTGGCTGGAAAGTGTGTTAAATATTTGTTTTGCTGGAGGCGTGCAACCAGCATGAAAAACTGAAACCCAAGTGATTAAACTTTGGCAAATATACAAACAGCTGAGAATGTAATCTTAGGATTGTACTGACAACCCTGGTATGGAAATTATTTACTAAGTTAAATATCACTAAATTCTCTTATTCACTGTTATCATGTGCTTGTTATAAGCAACTGTGTCATTACATTAGGAATATGAAATGCTTTATTGTTAAGATATATTTTTTCCAGTGCAGTGTAATGAAGTGCAGATGCACACTAAACATAGAGCATAAACAGCACTGAAAAGAGAAAAGGATTTTTTCTTTTCATACCTTTTTTTTTCTTTAAACAGCAATGTTCTCCTTGCAAATCACTCCTGTACCCCTAATAGCTCCCTTAAGTGCAGGAGGACACAGAGAATCAGCGAGCAGCTGAGGTTGGAAGGGCTGGCCTCTGGAGATGCCCTAGTCCAACCCCTGGCACAGAGCAAGACACTTTGAGCAGCTTGCTCGGGACTGCACCAAGTCAGGTTCTGAATACCTCCAGGGCTGGAGGCTCCACAGCTTGCCCAGGCAAACTTGCTGCAGTGTTTGGTTACCCTCACAAGGAAGGAAATAAAAAATATATATCTATTTATATATATAATCATGCTTAAATGGAGTTTTTTGCCTCTCGCCCTGTCACTGGACATCCCTGAGGAGTGTCTGGATTTTTCCTTGCTCCTCTATACCCCCCACCAGATGTTTAAACACATTAATAACATCCCCCTGAGTCTCTCCCCTTCCAGGCTGAACAGTCCCAGCTACCTCAGCCTCTCCCTGTATGAGATGCTGCAGTACCTTAATCTGCTTTGTGGCCCTTTGCTAGACTTGCTGGAGTAGCTCAATGCTGCTCTACTCTTGATGTGTCTCACCAGTGCTGAGCAGAGAGAAGGATCAATTCTCTCAAGCTGCAGGCCACCCTCTTCCTCAGGAAAAGATGCTTCCCAGGATGCTGCCTGGTTGCCTTTGCCCCAGGGACATGTTGCTGGCTCATATCCAACTTGTCCACCATGATCCTCAGGTTCTTTTTTGCAGAGTTGCTTTTCAGCCATTTAGCCCCAACCTGTTCTGGTGCATCAGGTAATTCATCCCACGTTCAGGGTCTGGTACTTCCAATTGTTAAACTTTGAGGTTCTCCTCTTCTTGGAGGTCCCTCTGAATGGCAGCATAGCCATCTGATCCATCAAACATTCCTCCTAGTTTTGCCATCAGCAAACTTACTGAGGGTGCGCTCTGTCCTGTTATTCGGGTCCCCAGTAAAGATCTTTAAACAGTTCTGGCCCCAGTTTTGATTCCCGGAGGCAACCATTATTGAGTGCCTTACAGCTGGGCTTGGTGCTGATGATCACCATTTGAACCTGTTGGTTCCACCTGTTCTCCACCCATCTCACTGTCTGTTTACCTATCTCATGAGTTTTTCTGTGAGGATGTTATGGGAGGTAGCATTGAAGCCTTGCTAAAAATGAAGATAACCATCTCATCTGCTCTTCTGTCACCGCTGAGCATGTTATCTCATCATAGAAGGCTATCAGGTTGATGTAGCACAATTTCCCCTTTTTAAGCCCCTACTGACTACTTCCAGTCACCGTCTTATTTTTAATGTGTTTCTAAATGTTTTTCAAGATTATTTGTTCTAATAATCCTAGGTAGAATATCAATAGAATTGTAGTGAGTATTTTGGAGCATGTGTGCCCAGTGAACTGTTGGTTGAAGAAGTAATTTTTGTCCTGTCCTGAGTGAATAAAACTGGGGTCAAGTTAAATGTCTGTGTGCTCTTGAGCAGATCTGATTGGAGAACTGATAAGCCCAGGTCTGGAAAGGGCCCTTGTGAAGTAACTATTGGCATTCCTGGTATACTGGATCACTTTGCATCCTAATAATGGTGGTGGTGTCTTCTAATCTAGAAATAAAAGCATTTTAGCTCACCTCCCACCTGTGAGTCTTTTTCAGGAAATCATGTTTGTGAGTTTTGTAGAAAGAAATTAAGAAAGGTCTGTTTTAACAAATATTCTTGACTTTGGCTCTCAATATGTCCTTTGAACTTCCAGATGTCTGGAGAAAAGTACAGATATAAACACAGTATTTAGATTGTTGTGTTTTTAAATCTCAAAAATTACTGAGAAATCACAAAATTGCAGGTAGAAAACAATTGTTTTACCAATGGGCAAACATTTGCTGGTGACAGATCCCTTCATGTTACCATTTGTTCATTTCTCCTTTACACTGTATTTCGAAGTATTCATCAAGTGTGAGCTGTAGCTGTTTTGTTGACAGAGGAATAATTTTAACCCATTAGGTTTATTTTTTCTTCAAAATTTCATACAGTTGGTACCTTGTTATAGTGCGTTAATATATCTTAAGTGCATACAATTTGTATTTCTGTTGCTTTAATCTTTTTTCTTAGGTAATTGATATATGAAATCTTACTGCTCTATATCAGAAAGAAATCTGATTGGACAGCCTGTGACACTCCTGATGCTTGCCAAAGTAGACAGTTTCAATCTGCAGTATGTGCAGATTGCAAGTTAGAATTTCCAAGTCCAAAATAAGAAAGCAGTGTTTGAATGTTTATGCTGCAATTCTTAGGAGCGTCTCTGCTCATTTTCTCAGAACGTTTTCTAAATGTTGAACTAATAAAGGTTTCTATTGATATTTCATGTTTTGTATTCCTATTGTGAAAGATTTTGGAAAGGAAGATCTTTGCTCTATCAAGAACACACTGAGGTCCGAGACTGATATAATATGCTCGCAGCTGCTGCTATAGCTTTGACCTGTTATTGTCTCTCATACGGCAGAGCTGGAGCACAACACAAAAATAATTGTACTAGCTAGTTGCCAGATCTTTAATCTATGTCTGTTTCACTCTGAGACTAAGCTGTAAAGAGCAGGGAGGGAAGCTCTTTTTTGTCCTGTTACTTTATACTGCATTTGGATGTGTGCATGGCACTTTCCAAAGAATATTAAGTATGTTTTCTTTGGCCTAAGCTGCATAAGAGTTGAGAAGTTTAGATAAGGCAAGCCAACACACAAGTGAGACTTTTTGCTGCAGGTGGAAGACTATGGGAGGGTTTTCTAGGAAAACATGAAAGAGAACTAGATTTCACTAGTTTTGATCTCTTAAACGTTGTTTGTTGTGTCTTTGGAAAACTATTCTTAATGTGCTTAAGGTGGTTAGAAGATAGAGGATTGGGAACCGTATTTAACAATCATTGACAGGCCTTGCTAGGAGACTTCTTAACTGAAAATGGTGATACTGGATATGCTGGATAAGATCACCCACTGTCCTGTTTGTCTTGCATGGCCTTAATAACTTAGATCACTGAGAAAATACTTCAATTTCTGGGATCTCAATCCCTCTCTTATGGCCTTAGGCCATTACAAGTGCAGGAGCTCTAGATTTCTAGTCTACTTCTAACGATTTTCCACAGGTATATTAGGTGGACCTGTCTGCAGAAGGTCTGACTCAAATAGGTTTTTGGGGCAGGGCTCCTTTTTGCAAAAGGTGCCTCAAACAAGCAGTATTTGTTCTGGTGCTCAGTAATTTCATTCCCCAACTTTACTGAGTTGTGGAACAGCATCAGTTAATAGAAGAAAAGCAGGTGTAATGCCTCTAGTTAAGAAGGAACAAGAAGATTCATGCAGTTTTATGTCCTGGTAAAGAGCAGAGGAGTAGAATTGATATGATAGTTAGAGGTACAAGAGCAGTTTTGCTCCATACTCTGAATGCCCTCCACCTGGAACCACTGAATGAGAATTATCTGGGTGTGTTAGCAGATCACAAAATGACTTGTGCTACTAGGAGGATGGAGGTGTGAGGAAAATGAATGTGTTTCTGAAGTGTGCCATTGAAGAGACGGGAAAAATACGTGCTACTGATGTAAGACCCTGCCAAAATGCAGTCCTGGTAAATCATTTTTGAGAAGGAATTAAAACTGCAGCTAGACTAGAGAGGCCTGCTAAGCTGTTCACGGAGTTGTCTAAATCTTTGTATTGTGTTCCTACACATCCTTGGCACATACAGATGAGGTATAAACAAAAAAGGCCACAGCCTTTTTTTTTTTTTTTTTTTTTTTTAAAATAGGCAAGTTAGGGAAAAAAAAATTCAGAAATTATCAGAGAGGAGAGTTAGCCACAGCTTTTCAACAGAAGCAGCAATAAGCACATGGAGTCTCAGAGTAATGCTTATTGAATTTATTAGTTTATATGGTGTGAGGATATGGAACTGGATTTGATGAACCTTTTGTTCCTATATACATAACTAATATGTGCTTTCTACTGTCTTTTTCTGGTATTTCAAAGTATCAGTGGCTATTTAACTTAAACACTTAAAAAAAAAAAAATTGTTAGCCCTGTGATTCATAAAATGTTAAAGCTCTAGATGATAAAGGCATATAGGTACTTAATTAGTAGTGTTCAAGTAATTAACAGATACAAGCACTGAATTATCTTGACTATCTGCCATTTTGTGTGCTTTAACATCTAACATAAATATATTTTCTGATATCATTTGTTGCTTTGTGGCCTCAAGTATTAGAGTTTGCCTATTTGGATATTGGAAGTATAATATGGAAATGTATGTATCTGTATCATTATGGTACTCTTGTCTGTTACAGAAGGAGGATGTGGTTGATGGATGTAGAAAATACATATACTTGTATCTCAAATAAACAAAAGCCAAGTTAATTTATGAAGTCCCTGTTTTCCCTATCTCCTGAAATAACTGTTCTTTAAGTGTCAACAGGCAGCATAAAGAGTGCAAAATGTGTGATGCTGATATGTAAAAGAAAAGGGCATTTCTGTCTTCCTTTGTGTGTCAAGGGTGTGACCTTTTGAACATAAACTGAAACAAATTGCCAGTGACAGCTTCTGATTTTCACTGATCTCACTTGAAAAACATTATTGCAAATTGTGTCTCAGTCAAAGTGCTTTTCCCAGTGAATTATTCATGAAAACCACTTAATCAGATAGAGCACCTGCTGAGAGGGTTTGGCGTTGCATACTAACCTATAGAAAACAACCCTTGCAATGGTACCAGCAATATCAAAATTCATTTTGCTTAGAGGATTTCTAATAATGCACCACATTAATGACAAACGTGTATTTGCATTTCTGGAGTATTTTAAAATTAAAACTGGAAAAGATCACATCCTGAAAACATGGACAACTGGTAGGTGATTTGCTGAGATCTAGCTATTAATAAACTTTGCCCTTTATCTTGGTCAGTGCATCTATGGCTGTAACTGATATGTCATTATTTTAGAGACATTAGAGTGTGTGTGTTTTTTTTTTTTTTTTTTTTTTTTTTTTCTCCTCTCTCTCTCTCTCCATCTCTGAAAAATGGAGTGAAGGTGGCTGCCAGTTAAGAATTAGGCTGATGTTGAGGCTGCTTTATGCCATGTTACTCTGGGGTGCCTGTTTGATCCTGATAGTTCATTTTATGCAAATGGTATGCAAATAAAGTTCTCCAATACTGTGAAAATAAGGCCTAGATTTTTTGATAGTATTTTTCTGTTTGATAGCGTTTGTTCTTTTTCTTACCAGTTGCTGTCAATTTCCAACATGCCTTTTATCCGGAAGCAGTATACCCATACTTTTTATAATTATTTGCCTAATAGAATAATTTTAATTCTTCAAAAATAATGTTGTTTGAAGAATCCTGTCACCTTCTGCGAATCCTGTCACCTTCTGCGTGCGCGCGTGTGTGTGTGTGTGTGTGTGTGTGTGTGTGTGAGATTCCTTCTTTGCATGGTGCTGATTCCTGGAGCCCCAGCTCTGTCCTTGTCAGTATTTAGCAAGATACCTGTCTCATTTCTCTTATCTAGTAAGATGTTCCTTAACACTCACTTTTCTAAAAGGCTTATAATCAGTAACCTGTAGAGAATACTAACTAGCATAAGTATCCTTTCTTCTTTAATACATCTATAAGACACACTTTTCAGGCTAAAAACAGTTTCTAATACCCTCCTGTTTTTACACAGCATCTTACAACATTTGCTTTTCTTTGTCTTCCAGCTGGAGAAAAGAATAAAAAGGTGGGGGTGAGGGGAAGAAACGAAGCTGCCCCTCCTGCCCATCCCTTCATGGCTCTGTGACATGGCCTGGAGGCCGGTCAGAGGTGCCAAGTTGGCATCTGCTGTGCACAACAGGAATGACCTCCATGAAAAAACTAAAAGCAAAAAAAAAATCCCTCCTCCTACAAACGTACTTAACTTATTTTAGTGCTCTAGATTGCTTCTGTGACTTACTGTTATGCAAACCAGTGAGGAAGCTGTGAACTGGTTTAGAAGTGGGGGTGGCCAAGGGCTGTCTAGAGCCAGCACCCCTGTTGAAGAAAACATGCTGCGAACCAAAATCATCATTCATGCTTAGCCTTCCTGGGGTTACTAGGCAGGGCCTGGAGCTTCTCACCTTGGTAAAGAGCCTAACTGGTGATATGTAAGCAGTCTTTTGTTAATGTGTTTTGTTACTTGTGTTAAATAATGCTTTTTTTGGTTTAAGCACCTGATTGTTAATCTGTAAATTATGAATGCAGTTTGCTTAATGGCAAAGCATAGTTTGTGTATATATTATGCTGTGTTTAGGGTGCAAGTAAATGTAGAAGGTTGAATTAGACCAAAGGTTATAGTTATCACAGTCACAAGGAGTGCTGTAGCTGTAATCATGCATTAAAAATCAGTTAAAAGATCTTATTTAACTTGTCAGTCATGCAACTTTATGCAACTTTAACTTGAGTGGGACAGCAAAATAGTTTCTTGTTTTGGAAACCCTATGTATAGGAGTTAGTTGTTGAGTATAGTAAACAGTTTTAAGTAACAGGAATTGATACTTGTTGGGAAGTATCTTGCAGATTCTGCTGTGATGTTAATAAATCCATCTAATCTTTTCCTGCCTGTTGGGTATTGGAAAGTAACCATTTTGTGGAGAGGGTGCTTTTAGTACTTAGCATGTAGCAGCAAAGAACCTTTATTTGTTACTCCTTGTGCTTTCAATATGCTACCTATTTAGTTGATCATCTTGCATTATCTTTTGCACAGACTCACCAGGAAGAAGGAATCTCAAGCTCCTAATAGTCTCACCTGTTGCCCTCTTCCCAGTCCTTGGAATTTCTTTGCAGCTTTTATTTTATTTT
>VZSV01000062.1:52059-62566 GCA_013398735.1 Nothocercus julius | reverse complement strand
GTGTTTTTTAAAGATTCTTGATTTCAAACAAGGAAAAACAAAAAACATCCTGGATTGGAAGAAAAAGTAGGAGGAGGAGAACTAAGAGAAACACCAGATGTGAAAGGATTCAAAATATCTGGCAATAGGGGAAGATAAACAGAACTTATTACACAAGTACAGACTCCTCATTAAGAAAAAAAATCAGAAAAAGCACTAAGCAATTTTAAGTTTATAAGTACAGCTATTTTTAAACATCATTACAAATGGGAGTAGAATCAATTCCTGTTTAAATATAGTAGACAAAAAGTGCAAACACTTGCAAATTTATTAAATTCTCCTTGAAATCACTTCTATCACTGTGTAGTAATGAAGAAAACATTGCAAGTGTCATCTCACTTTGCATTTCTTCAAAAAGCAGGTATTAATCAACAGCATGGGGTGACTTGATTGTTAGAGAAGGAGTGAGAATTGAGATGTTTTTATATTTTATTTTTATTATATCTATTTTTATATCCATGCTGCCCTTGCATGAGGACTATTTTACAGTTGTCGTATTTTCTCAGCAAGCTGGCACAAAGCAGTGCAGTGGTTCATGATTTGCCAAATCACCTCACCTTTATGCAGTGTTTTCCTGAGTCTTGATGAGGGAAGTGCTTTTAGGTGATGTTTGTCACTGCTAGTGTCAGGCAGCCTTGGAGCTGGGAATTAAGTTCTTCTCTTTTCTGTGCTTACTACTAGTAGCGAAAGCTTCAAGAAAGCCTGTCCTTTCCACATGGAAAAAAATGCAAACACCTTGTAAAAGTATCTGCCACTTCAAGTACCTGCCACCTCATTTATTCTTGTTCCTTTTCACTGATCTGAAAAGAAACCCAGTTCGTGCAGTGAAGTTGTTTTGGACTGTTGTTATCTTCTGGTCAAATGGTCCATAGTAAAAATGTACCTCATCTTTTGTAGCAAATTCCTGGTGCATTTTGGTTATGAACATGTATAATTTGATTTGGTCCAAATCTTTGGTCAAGATTTTGCTGGGCTGTTCCGCTGTTATACTGTAAGCGAACTGCTGGAATGTTAAAAATGCTAGTGTTTTTTTTTCTTTTTTTTTTTTTAATATATCCATAATAAGTGAATTATTTAGCTGGCTAGTTATTACTGTGCACATACATGGACATTGATGTTTCATTTTATTTCTAAGTCTCAGAAGTGTACATAAACTCTTAGCGTATTCATATTTCAGCTTTGTGTAATTTATATGGTAAAGCTGAAGTTCTGGTAGGGCAGAACAGACTTTGATTTAGATTTTAAAACAAATGCATAATGAAACTTGCTTAAAATATGTAATGTGATTTGGTTGACAGCTAACTTGCAATGAGTCTCTCTTCAAAACAGTGCTGCTTTGCCAGCTGAGCTGACAGGGGACATAAAAATGAATAATTATTAATGAATAATTAATACAGATAAATGCACACGTAATTATCTGTAATCTGTCCTTTGAACACACATCCTGCTTGTAACTGAAAACAGCCACCCACCTTCCCTAGAGCACTGTGATCAGTTATTTATGGCCCTAGTAGACAAGGGCATATAGAGCCTTAGGTTGTAGTTGCACTGATAGTGGGTGGCTAGGATGCATTATTTATGATTCCCTTGTGATTTCTGCCATGACAGAGAGGAAATTCAAAGGGATCTCTTAATATTTTGCATAAATATTCATGTTCCAAGAAACCTCTTGTTAAGAAGAAATTAAGCTGTGATCTTCAATGCTGAATGCTGGGGAGGGGAGTAGAATGTCATAGAATAGCATAGGTTATCCTTGTCCAGTTCCTTCAATAACTCAGCTGTCTAATCAACCATGTTGTTAACATTATACTCCTATCTAGTGTGGCCTGGAAAGTAAAATTTCTCAACCCAAGTACATCTTGCCTGTTTCTGTGGTATTTTTATTTTTTATTTTTTGTATTTTTTAACTCTTCGTGGTGGCTTATGTTTTTTTACCAAAGCACTGCTGTTGTAGGTGTCAAATAGCATGCTCTAATTGGCCATTTTAGCATAAAATAAAAGCATACAACTGAAAGGAAAGCATCTTGATGAACTCGGTTAACTGCATATCAAAACTATGCCCTGTTGCTAATGATGTGATGGCTATGGTGGTGCCATGGAAGTGTACATATGAATCGTGTGTACAGATTTATCTGGTCAGGTTGGTTTAATCTAGTGACTTTTCAAAGATTCCTGATTGATTGTTTTAGCTAAATTTTAAGTTTCTCATTACTCTTGTAGTAAAAACACTTGGACTACCTTTTATCTCTTCTCTGTACCCATATTCTATTCAAAGCTTCAGCTAGAATTTATGGTTTTCTGACATTAGTATACGTGTTATGACATGTCACAAGTAAATGTTGCAAAGTGCTAAATATATTAGGAAACCAACATTCTTTCTCCTTAAAAATGAAGCCTGAAATGACAGTGTGCTGAATAATGTTCTACTTACCATCTAGAATACAAAGTGAAGTAAGCTCATTTAACTGTATATGTGTGCCAATTCAAAGGTGGCTTAAATTCATAGGCATCTTAAATTTATTAGGATGAAAGCTAATGTATAAGCTTGACAAATGAAATTCATTTGATGTATTTGCTTGTGGATATTTAAGGTATATTTTTACCTTCTTTTATTATATATTAGTACTCTTTGGGGTTTATTTGGTGGGAGGGGTCATGCAGTTGCCTGTGTTTTAAAGTATCTGGATTTTTCAGATAAAACCTTGTGATTAGAGCCTGTGGCTTGCAAAGAGTCTCAGAAAGCAGACCTTTCTGAGAGTGCAGAAGTGTTAATCTCACCAGACTATAGGGCCTTTTCCATCTGTATCTGTGCAAGTATAATGGCTCACAGAGGAATGACATTGGTTATGCTGAAGTCAACGCTTCATGAAGGACAGAAGAATGAAATGGTGACCAAGGCTTCTAAGTTTGCATTTACAGAGATATCCTTAAGTATTTAGCCTATACTTCCTGATTCTCTGTTACCGTTTATATAAATGTGTTGAGTAGAATTATCCATGTAATAGGCAACTGTTTTCTAGAGCATTTGAAATCATAAATTCAGGTTTCCCCAGTATAGTATTAAGGCCTTCTATTTTTGTTGCATGAGTTGTCAAATACCACATACATTTTGGATTTCAGTAGCAGTAATAATGAATCCCAAAATGACTTCACAAATCCATGCTGTAGCCTTTTCTATTTTTACTGGCATAAACTCGTATTTCTTTTAAGTAGGTTAATCTCTTTATCAAAAAATATTTTATTTGTTGGAAGAAAGCTTCGATACTGGAATACTAATAAAAAGGTTTTGAGGGGGTGGGAGGAGGCCATAAAATCAGCTCATAAAGCTAATCTTTCTATTGACTATTGTTTGAGCTGAAAAATCAGGGCAGAGGTAGTCATGGTAAGCAATTCTAGTGCGCTCTTTGACGACAACACAGTTACTGTCATTCAAAGTTCCTGTCAAACTGGACAGACCTTTATGGTCTGCCTACTTTATTTCACATCTCAATTTTTCCAAGCCAAGGAAAAGCACCTACTGTGCTGCTGTGATAGTGTATATGATGGTGTGATATGTAATGGTATATCGTATACTAGTATATGCTGAAAACATTTTCATTCTATGTTAACAGGAGTTTGTCAGTAAAAGTTCATCAAAACTACGGTGTTTATACAAGTGCTGAAAGGACAATCAGTATCCTTGTTGTAAGCATCTACATAGATTTTAAATTGTCCGTGCAATTAAATATGATATAACATAATGGGAAGAATACTGGATGGTCAAGTTTCAAGTTGAGCCAGGTGGTCTTTGCCTTTTCTTTGAGCAATGCCATCAAATTCTCATAGATTTAGAGTAATCGAAAACAGTCTGTAGATTATGATTTAAGTAGAATTTATCTACTCTGGTGCCTGTAAAAGATTGTCTCACACATATTCTGCTCTCCTGAAGAAAAAGAAGCGTTGATTTTACAGTAACTATGTTTTTTGAGATGCTTCACTTGAGATTCAGCCTCTTGCCTTTCACCTGTGTCTTGACAGTCAAGTTTTATTGGTGAAATGATTGAGAGGTGGTTGAGGCTGCCTTGACTTCCATGTACTTAGTTTTTACAGAAACCAGCTCTTTCCGGGTGTATTTCCAAGGCCTCTCCCTCTCTCTCTGTCTCCCTCTCTCTCTGTCTCCCTCTCTCTCTGTCTCCCTCTCTCTCTGTCTCCCTCTCTCTCTGTCTCCCTCTCTCTCTNTCCCTCTCTCTCTGTCTCCCTCTCTCTCTGTCTCCCTCTCTCTCTGTCTCCCTCTCTCTCTGTCTCCCTCTCTCTCTGTCTCCCTCTCTCTCTGTGTCTCCCCCCCCAAGGAATCTAATTGTGTCTTGATTTCATGAATATCATAAGTGGAATAGTTATGAGCAGTGCATCTTGAAGAATTACATTTACTGCTAGGTAAATAAACAATTGTTTCTATATCTATGATTTATTTAACTCTGCTCTTATGTATGTGGCAACTGTTTTAGTTTCTAGAATCCTTTGAAAATATCCTAAATATGACAATGAATATCATTATATGATAATCCCTCTACTGGAAAATTTGGCTGGTCTAATGTATAGAATAGAAACTATTTCTAGCAGTTTTGATACCTTTACATATATCAGCAAAGTTCTTTGGACTTGCTTGCCTGTTGCTGACTTACTGTAGCATGTGTATTCAAGTGATTTCAGAAAAAAATGCATTTCATAAACTTCAAGTGTGGTATACGAGTGATTTAGTCATTAGGGGTCTGACACTTAATTATACCCTTTCTGATGTCTCAACATGACATTTAAAAAAAAAAGTGAATTTTAATTTCACTGTTCAGGATTTAGTTCAGAAAGGGATTTAACAGATGCATAATAGAGGGTTTTTTTGTGACAGGAGTGTTTCCAGCTGACAGTAGAATGATTACACGGTGAATAGACTGTCGATTTAATTATCAGTTGCTATGTAGTATAAAATCTTTGTAAGACAAGGTAATTACTACTTAATTCATGTGAAATGACAGCCCCAGACACTAAGTACAAAACTTTAAGTTCAAATAATATTAACATACAGAATATTTAGGTAGGATTTTGATTGCATTATATGTTGTTTTAGTCTCTATGCTTAGCTATGAAAACATCATAAATGCTGCATCTCATGATGGTATTAAAGATGGGCATAGGTAAGGACGATTTAAAAAAAACAAAAACAAAAAAAACTTTGAGGTTTGTAAACTAGTGTCCCTTGCACCTGGTGTTCTCACAGACAGCTCTTGCTTCCCAGCTTCATCATCATTATCCCAGGGGCTGTTGGAGTAGGAGCAAATGCTGCTCAACCTCCATGTTCCCTCATTCTCATGTGCTGCTGGCCCCTTGCTGCCACCCTCCAGACTGCTCGCACTGGCTGTGCTGTGATGGAGGATGCTATTCCCCCAGCAGTATTTGTAGCACAGGGAGCTGGGCGGTGTCCCAAGGAATGGTTTGGGATTCTCTGCAATTGCACAACGTGATGCTTAGAGTGCAGTGGGAATACAAATTTTATAAATCTTTCTTTACACCTCAGTTCCTTAAACTATAAAAGATTTATAGAAGTGTTCTAATAGATAGATTCCTCCAAAATAATTAGGTGGTGTAGTTTTTCAGAAAAGATAATACTTCATATTTATGTAGGAATTAAATTAGAATCACTTCTCTAGAGAAGAAACATTTTATTTATATGAGAAGAATGTGTACATACGCCTGTGTGTACACCCTTACCTGTGTGCTCACATCCCTGTGTACATATACTTTTCCTTCAGGAAAAGTCCAGCACTGCTGGTAAATCACTACATCTTGTGTCATCAGAGCTTTGGATATTAATGCTCCATATTCAGAGGCCAACCAAAGTAACTAAAAATCTAATTCTGTGGCTTTAGAGGAAAATAGCACAAGCATGTGCAGAGAGAATGCATTACAGAAATATGTGGTGGTGTTTTGGTAATAAGGAACAGCAGCATTAGAGTTCTGTGATCATATCAATCTTAAATCTCGGAAAAGTCATTCACCTAGGAATGACATGAGTGCTGATGCAGTGAAGCGAAGCTGAAAATTGTTTTCAGGTTTTTGTTGATGGTTGCGAAGTTTATTACTCTAGAAAGAAGAGCCAAATTCTTTCAGCATCTCTATACTCCAGCAGAATTGGCTTATTTCTTCGTATTAAGACAGTTTAAGTAATTGCTGACAGCGCTTAAGCCCAAGTAATCATGGCATGGTTTACCCATAGAAAGGATAACAGAAACATTGCCATACTTGAGTTGATCATGTTGATGCGAGACACCGCTGTCAAAATGTTTGCTTTTTCAGTGACGTTTCTGTGGATGCTTCCTCCGCCTCTTTTATAAAGAAATTGCAGTGCTTCCATTGCGCATCCTCAGGGTTTTGTCATCTACTTGAGGGTCACTCCTATTATCTATGTCTGAGAAAAATACAGAAGGATTTCTTGAATTTCTGTGGGTAGGCTGTCAGTTTAGTAGCAGTGAAATGTAGTATAGGATGCCAATCTTTCTTTTTCTGCTTTCTCTCACCCTTTCAGAAATGATTGTTTTGTGAAATGGAAATGTCTTCCATTTTCAGCTGCTCATTGGAATCTCTGCTGGCCACATCCCAATCTTTCACACTGAGCACCTTCTTTGCTTCTCTTCTCCAGTTCTTTCTCTTCACAAACTGTTTCCTCCTGCTGCACTCTGTGTGGGTCATCAAAGAACATGTTGATATTCAAGTGCTGAAAGACATTTTTTGCTTCTTCTGAAAGACATTTAAAGTTCTTCATGCTGCACTAAGTCTTAAAATGACGTTGAGATAGGCTGATTAGGGAGTTGCTGGTTAATAGTCAAAAGGAACTGCAAAAAGGGCTGAGAAAAAGCTCACCTTAGTGGCTGCAACATGCTGTGAGTGTCTCATCAGCATTGTGCATCTTGACTGTTTAAGCATTGGAGCCATTAGAGAAGAGGAGCTTTCTAATTTTCATTTGCTCTTCAATTTCAGTTTCCAGAACCTGAGTTACACTTGCCAACTCTTTTTTTTTTTTTTTTTCCTGCAGCTACCATAGCTGGCAATCTTCCCTTTCTGCCCACCGCACCACCTTTTGGGGTCTGACCTAAGTTAAGCAATTCATCCTATGGAGTGCCTAAGCAAAAATTTTCAAGGACTTGGGATAAAACTGTAGCCTGACACTTGTCATATGTAACAGTAAGCCTTGGTTTGTACTCAGGGGCCTTCAGTATCCCTGAGAAAACACACTGAAAGCCTGGGATCTTTTTTTTTTTTTTTCTTTTTTTTAAGGCTGCCATGCCAGACCTCCATGTAATCAACATTTGGTATGCTTGCTGTGCGCTCATGGCTTAAAAATGTTCAAATAGGCTGTTGGGCGGAGAAGAGTTTTCCCAGAAATGTGAATGCTGTTAGCATATTCTGCTGAACATTTCCTTTTTCCTGAAGAAATGGGTCCTTGAAAAATTTATGGCTGCTTGACACTAACACTGTGTTAGTGCTTCCCTGGAAAACTGCTTTAGCATCTACCTTGCAGTCTTTGTCGTGCTGTGGAGCAGACAGTGCCCAGGCGAGGCAATGGGCTCTGGGCAGCAGCCCAGCATGGCACTGGCCATGGCTTTGGGACCTTGCTCTACGGCCTCACTGCCCTGCTCAGAGGGGATAACAGCTCCTGTTAACACTGTAGTTTAACTCTGCAAGTAATTATTAGGGCAGGTGCATTTGATTCTGTAAAACCACATGGTTTCTGCATGTTGCATGTTAAATCTACCCCCAAACCTCAGAAACTAGTCAATATTTTAAATTTCATATGTGTTGTGAAATCATTTTTCTTTAGGAATCTTTGTTTTCAGTTGAATATCCCCAATTTTTGATAAGCGCTTTAGTGGTTTTAAGGTTATTGTAATCATTTTACCCCAGTTATTTTAGACTTGTAAGGTTAGGGCAAAGACTGCCTCTGTGGCAAATGAAGTAATGAGGGAACTGATCATTGCCTGGAACTCTGTGCTTTGCTGAGGAATGAGCAGTATCTTGTGTTATTAAAAACAAATAGTTCACCAAGCAGCAGAAATAATGAAATCTGTTTTCTTATGGGTATATTTCTCTCAGTTGGATTTTTCATATCTATTATAATAAAATTCCAGTTACGCTTTTTTCTTTTTTCCCTGTGATTGAGACATAAAGAACATCTGTTCTTTGGTGTAGATTCTTTGGCATCCAGTAAAGCACGAGTATATGCTGAAGCCTTATTGTTTATTGTGAGAATTCAAGTCATTTTTCTCTTCTACCAACTGCCTTTTTTCATGAAGCAAATTGGTATTTTCGAGATCTTTCTTCCCACTCTTCAGGTTTTATTGTAAATGACTCAAAAGTTATTAAGCGGGTGCCTGATGAGAATTCTCAAGAGGGCAGAAATGTGACTGCATGAGCTATTTTTCTTTTGGAAATCAAGCTAAGATGTACTTAGTCCAACCAACCATTCTGTTCTCTTCTTAGAGTATTAAGATGTTGCAACTGTTTACAATCAGTTATACTGGGATGCTGTTGTTGCTGAAAGAGCAATTTGTTTAGAGTTGGATAATGGTTTCCACTTTCATACTTTTGTTTATGGCTTTGCTTTCTGGCATTCCTTAAGCAATCGCTTAACCATTTTTAATTGAACCACAGATTTCTCTGTGGAGCTGCAACACTTGAGTAACTCAGAGCCATGTGAACACTTGTGAAAAGAGGGCACGCAGTTTCACACTATCCCAGTTGAACGGTTACGTGATGACAGTTTGGAGAGCCTTCTTTAATAACTCTTTGCAAAAAAGCAACGAACCATGTCATTGCTGAAAATGTCTGTGGGCAAAATACGCTTGTGAGCCATGTTCCAAATCATGCTGCTTTTCGTGCTCTTCTGTGTGTGTAGATACTCAATTTCAGGGTAAATGGAGAAGAAAGAAAAAAGGAGGGTAGTTTACTACACGTATGGGGTGGTGACAAGATGCACATTGCCTATATGTCTTAACATAGAAAATAAAAAACAAAAGAGCCTATAACAGCTACTATAATAAACTCTCCAAATTTGCTAGTCTCCATAGGATGCATAGGACTAATTTTCTAACTGTTGTTACTTGGTTCCCTTACAGTGACAAAGAGTATATGAAGAGCTGCGATACTGAACAGATAACAGGAAAGAAGCAACAACAAGTAGGTGCTATTCAAATTCAGTGTTGGAAAAGATATTGCAGCAATGAATGAATTCAGTCTGGAAGTCTATTGTGGATAATATGCTTGTGCTTGTTGAATTTGGCAGTACTCTGTGCAAATAATGCATGCATCATCTATGGAATTAGGCCTGTGATAACAGTTGTATGCAATAGATATTTTTTACCTACTGCAATTGCATGTCATTTTGTAAACCATCTCTTAGTATTAACCCAAGACAACAGCAGAAGTCCTGTAAGGTTTTGCTGACGTATTGAACACAGACAGCATTTATTGTCTAGTTCTAAACCATTTGTCTCTTATCTGCACCCCTCTTTCGGAGCTTGCTTTTTGTGCTGAATCATGTTTCAGCTTGGAATACTTAAATGTGGATGGTTGGATCATTGGTGTTTCTTGCAGATAGTGGGAGAATGTTAAAAATTGGAATTTGCCAGTATTTTCAGCAAACAGAGGTCAAGTTACTGAATTAGTCCCTCAATTTGTTTCTGCTTGCGTTCAGTTAGAGGTAGAATTAATTCTAAAGTTAAAAACTAAATTTGTAATTAAGAGAATATAAGCTCAACAGGAAGACCCAAGTCAAGAAGTCCTGGTAGATGATGTGGTTGCAGCTCTGCGGGTGGTTCCCCAGGGAGCCCCTCAGCGAAGGACTGCAAGGGCTGCCCAGACCTTAGCAAAGCTACTTTTCCAAGCTGATGACCATGTAGTGGGTGAAATAATCTCATTCCTTTCTTTAATTGTTGTAGTCAGTGAGTTATAGGCACTTCTGTGCAGACTTTGTCCTATAGGCTGCCCTGTAAGAAAGGGGAAGTTCCTTATTCATTCTCTGTATGGAAAGAGAAGACTGATACTGCGGTTGTTAGCCAACTGCAAGGCGTCAGGAAAGGCTGCTAGGAAAGGATCAGGCTGAAGCTGGTTTTGTTTTGTTTGTTTGTTTTTGAGCAAATTTAATATACATACACAATATGTGTACTATAACACAATTTTTATATTGTCTTCAGTATAGTGTAATTTTTTAATCCATTTTTTAGGAACTTTGTGCGTTTTTAAGTGTGAGTGTTTCAGCTCTTCCTTAAAAAGCCCTATTTCATAGAATCATAAAATAGAATCATAGAATGCTTAAGGTTGGAAGGGACCTCTAGAGATCATCTAGTCCAACCCCCCTGCACACGCAGGGTCACCTACAGCACGTGGCTCAGGACTGCGGCCAAGCGGGTTGGGAAGATCTCCAGAGAAGGAGACTCCACAA
>VZSV01000062.1:29897-48962 GCA_013398735.1 Nothocercus julius | reverse complement strand
TTACATTTTTAACTTTAGGGAAAACAATGTCTTTTCTGAATACTAACAATAGGCAATTCTGATATTTGGACCTATATTAGGAGATTTTTAGTTAAATAGCCCATTAAAATCTATGGGGCCTGGTACAGATAACTGTATTGAATTAAACTTCTATTCAAGAAAATTATGAAACCTTTAAGATACACTGAAAAGGAAACACTTCTGAATAAATGCTTTCTAAAATTTAATTTTCCAAGCTTATATCTCAGAGCATTTTTGTAGATTGTCTCAAATCCACTGTTTGTAATTTGCTGCAAAATGTGTTGCTGTAATTTTGACAAAATGTCCTTCCTGTAAGGAGTTTTGTCCTCCTTCCTTTGCCATCTGATAATTGTTTTCAGATGTCAAAATAAATGTGACTCATTAGGCATATCCATGGATTTCTGTCCTCTACCTAGATAAAGCAGAGACCCGTTGCTCTTGATGAATCAATACATTACTGAAAGCTTGGCATGCACTTTTTAAGAAACATGGCCAGATTGTGCATCTCGGACTGCAAGGGTTGTATTGATATACCCACTAGATTATTCTGTACATTCTTCATAATGAAAGTAGGATAAAGAAAAATAAGTGAGTATGAAAACCCCCTGTAACTTTGATCTTTTTTTCTTTGTATTTGCATTTACAAATGTTGTTATGTTATAAATATGCCATAGACTTCATTATTTCACTGTATATTCCCTGCCAAATATGGTTGGCTCTTTTCATAGAGTTATTAAAGGCTAATGAAAAAACACACAGGCACAACCTATTTCAGGATACAGGGATCTATTATGAAAGAGAAACTGTAGGGGAAATAAGAATTCCATCAAGAATCTGAACAACATTTCTTGACAACATTCTTTATTTTTCCACAGCCTGGCTGGAAAGTAACTCCTTTTCTGACATAGAGAAGAATATCAATAGGAATTTAAATGTTTCTCTTAGTATCACAAGGCATTTTATGCAGTTTCACTTGGAAATGGTTAGTAATACTGAGGGCAAAACTGGAAAATAGCAGATAGTTGCTAGGGTGCTCTCTCAGGCTATAAATATATCAGTGATTCTAAGCTCGTTCCCAAAGAAGAGGTCAAGACGTTTTGAAAGGTTTTCTGTCCAACCTTCTGTAGTCCTTTCTGTCCATTTTATCAAGTCCAACAGACTTCATAATGCTACAGAGGGAAGATACTCTTTAATATGCAGATATTAATATTAATGCAGAAAGTGAAAAAAATTGTTTGAAAGTATATTATTAATTCATTTTCCATTTCAAATTTTAGTACAATTTGGCTCTCAGCTCCTGAGCCAATAGTTTTTATTAGAAAAAAGTGACAATTCTGCAATGTTTTGTTAAGTTAAATATAAATAAAATTTAACATCAATAATATAATATTCAGGTCTGTAACTGTATATATTATCAAGCGTATTCGGCAACATAGAAAATTTGGTGTTTGTTCTTGTGCTTAGATACTGTGAGAAGAAGGGAACATCCCTTCTGGAGGAGGAAGGGGAATGGGTGAAACTTTTGTAGTTTTGGAAAGGTATTGTTACATTCAGTTGACTGAAATCACAAAATTGATATTACCTATTTCTCATTTTATATATATATATATATATATATAAAATCTTTAAGCAGCTCTGTCACATTTACAGAAAAAGCTTTATTTCAGCAAACTAAAATATGCAAAATTGTATCTAAACCAAGAACATAAGATTTCCAAGGCATCTTTAGAAATGAGACGCTTTCTTCCAAAACTGTACATTTTTAGCAGCTTTTATAAAATTTGTTTTAGGTGGACGTTTTCCTTTTCCTTGATGGTAAGACTTTGTGAAAGCTTTGTCCTGTAACTTTTTGTTTTTCCAGCACTTGTGAAATTTCTCTCTCTTATGGGTTCTCTAGTAGGACATCTCCTGGCTTGACCTAACATTCCTCCGTGTTTCTTCACCGCATGTTTAGGAGGTTTATTGGATCTCTGTTAGAGGCAGGAATCTTTCAATCCAGTTTGTTCAGCAGCTGGGTCAGGGTTCTTCAGAACTGGAGACTGAAATCATTCCAAAAGATAAACATTTTTCATGATTAAAGAGTTTTTTTTTTTTAAGAGCTTCTTAGGAATAAACTCAAGTTTTCAAGCTGCGAATCATTCATGTGTTTCTGTAATGCAGAATTTGGAAAAGCGATGTAAAACATTTGCCTTTCCTGTGCTTATGGATAAAGATTTCCTAGCAGCATTCCCATGTGCAGCTTCCCCTCGGGGAGAGCTTGCTCTGCTCCTGCTGGAAAATGGGAGCTCCCTGGCTACCTGCACAGAGCGGATAGGCAGGAAGCTAGTGGCATGAGCCAGATGTAACCCATGCTTTAAAGAGAAACACTGATCAGACTATCTACCTGTAGACTTCCAGGGAGCCAGAAATAATCCTGAAGGACATTCTCCATCTGCATTTGAGTGAAAGATTTCACTGGCAAACTATTGTAAAAGTGATGCCAGGAGGAGCAGGCAGTGACTGCAGCGGTTGGTGGTGAGACAAGATGAGCTGAGTGTGATAAAGGGCTGTGGATAATTGTGTGCATTTATCCTCTCAGCCCAGAAGCTTCAGCCCCCCAAGATAGGAAACTGAATGAATCAATGATGTAACTGCATATATGTTGACAAAGTTTGGGTAGTTTTTATAACAGAGGGAAGGTGAGGAATTGTATTGTGCGTTACCCTGCTTAACTTCAGAAGAAAATTGTCATGGCTTTGGGATTAAAAGGCAGCCAAGGGCTTTTGCAAAGAAGAATGCTTTCTTTTGAAAGCATGAAATTATCTCTGTGATTTTATAATCTGCTCAGATTTTTATTTTATTTACTTATTTTTGTTTCAATAAGGAACATTTTTGAGCTGCACAACAAGATGTATATATTTAGGCGGGAAGCAATTAGCTGTTGTGACTGGCCGATAGCAGAACTCCTCTTCTCTCTCCTTCTCCCCCCCACCACCACCAAAGAAAAAGTGTTTTTTCAGTATTACTAAACTGCATACACAAGAGCACAATCAAATTTAGGCAGCAGAGAAAGGCAGAAGAGAGGGGGAATATTTTTGGTTTTCAGTTGAATGGAAAATAGATGTTTTTAGTTGCTTCTTTTTCAGAGGGGAATTTGCCACACATTTTTATCTGTTCTGGAGACAACCAAGTAGGAGTGGGGAAAGCCTGAGTGGTGGTCTGGTCATCAAAACAGCTTCAGCAGGAATGCAGATCCATTCGTAAGGATAGATGGAGCTAAGGAACCATTTCTTTAGAAGTTCCCGACAACAACTAGTTACTCAGTGAACGGGATGTGTAATGGTTGGAATACAGAAATATAGGTTCTGCAGACTGCCTCTATCTGCTTGGCACTTCACTGGTAATATTGGACTGTATAGTGCAATTTGAACCTTTCTCTGAAACTCTCCTAATTTGGAGCATTTAGTTGGGTGTGTGGCTTTTTTTTTCTTTTCTTTTTTTTTTTTTTTTTTAGATTCCAGAAAGTGCTAATGCTACTGGAATAGGTGAAAGCTTTATTCTAATTATTATCCAAGTCTTATGCCATCAAAGCTGTGAAAAGAACTAATTAAAAGCATTATTAGTTCCAGGTTTTTATCTTTTGAATTGTGATTGAATTAATGGAGCTATTGTCAGTGCTCTGATAGCCACATGCATTCTGAGGCAGAAGTACTTATTGTCTTGTAGGAACACTTTGCTTCTTGCCATTTCAGCTCCTAGAAATGTCAAGGCTTACTGAAGCTGGTATGGTTTTTGCTATTGGCTTGGAGACTGAGGTAGCACTCGTTGAATTTTATTTCTTTGCTATCACACTTTCATGTTACTGGTCATGCATTAGAAAAACAAATATGTAGCTGATAAATGGTCTCTATTAATTGCTAGGCTCAGGAGAGGTATTCACAGCTGAATTCATTGCATGCATTGGATGAATGTAGCTGTTAAGACTGTGCTGAGAGAAGTTTTTGTATCCCTTGGTTCCTTGTGCCTGATTAGACTCATTAGGGAAGCAATGAAAGGGAGAGGGGTTTTATTCTTGACCCTGTGATGAGGTTTCTCTCCCTGTGGAGCTCTACTGTCCTTACTTTAAAGCTCTCAGGTAACAACATTACAGCCAAATAGATTTATATTTGCCTGTGCATCTCTTTTTTGATTATTTTTGATTTTTATTTGAAGTCAAGTCCCTCCTAATTTTTACTGCCATTCTTTTAGCCGTAGGATATAACAGGCACTGGTTGAATACAGGATGTGACAATAACGTGTAAAAAGTAACTCTGGACAGTAATAATATTCTCATACTGATCTTTTCTTGTAGAAACTAGGATTTCTTTGACTCTCCTTTGTTCCTCTAAAGTTCAAGAAGGAGGTTGGTTTATTTCCATTTCTTGTTTTTTCTGGCTTCAGGGAGAATTTCCAGCTACGTAAAGATGGCAGCTTCTGAGAATGGAAACGGAACCTCTGTACAGAGACTCTGATACTGAGAAGCAAAACACTGTTTGTGATTTATGGGTTTAATTCTCTTAACACCTAAAATAATGGAAAATATTATTTGTGTCTTATAAAAGCTTTGTGTTAAGATCTGGGGGGTTTATTTTCATTGTATTTTCTTAGAGTAATTAAAAACCTTTGGGTTTGAAAGACCAAGCTCTTCAGGCACCAGAATATCTGGTACTGAATGTTACTGACTTTGCACAGTCTTTGCTAGATATTAATTCGTAAGAGTGTTGTTAGTGGTTTCCTTGAATATCCACTAAAACTGATGGAAAGTCTGTGGAAACTCTTTTAACACTGACTAAAGGACAAGGTATTAAGATTTATCACCCCCAAGGGTGAATTCTATGTTTCTTGCAAATAAAAAATGCTAGAATGGTGCTCTAATGAGGATATGATGTCTCTGGAAAGCTATCTATGTACGTACAGGAAATAGTTGCATTAAACTGTGCAAAATGTCAGCCATCAGTTCTGGCCTTAAACCGAAGAAAAAGACTGAAAAATTGCCTTTGAGCTTTGCATATGTAGTTCTGTCATTTTGCCTTTAGATTCTCTTGGTCGATAGATGATTGTCACTGGTATAAATTTACAGCTTGGTACCAAATTTGCGAGCGGTCTAGAGAGTGCATCCTAGTGGGAGAAGGAGAGAGGGCAAGCAAACAGAAAGAGAATATTGGTTAGCACGGCGCAGTGCATCTGCCAAGCCAGGTTTGCCAAGTGTTTCAGCTGTCACTAGCAGGACAGGTTAGAGGAAGGATGTGGGGACAGGGTGAGATACTTCTGTGGATGTGGAGCAGGAGTTCCCCTCAAACATGAGACAAAACACGAAACAGTGAAACGGCTTTTATAGCGTAGCATGTAGTGATGCACGCTGTGTCGGACAGGTCCTTTATATCCGCTTCTCTCAAAAACGTTCTGCATAACCACGGCAAAGGGACAACACCTTCTCATTGCTGCAACAACCTGCTTTGGGCTCTGTAAAAGCCCTGGAGAGGAGTGTGAGAGGTATGAGATACTGTCTCAGCACTGCTTTTGCCTTAGCAGCTTACTGAAAAATCTATCTGTTTTATGCCTTGGCTTGTAACTGTTTTGTAAAGCAGAGTAATAATATCTCCTTAAGCTTTTTAAATGCAAAATTGTATCATTTCTGCTGCCGCATAGGCAACTGAATATAACACAGGAATATAACCACATTACACTCATTAAGTGCTTACAGATTGTGTTACTGGTATTTTTGGTAAAATAGTAGCAAGTATATTGGCTGATTTGTTGTTATGTTTCAAAATTTTCCCATAAGTCTTCAATTGTCTGAACTGGGACCTATTAAATGCATTTTAGAAAATCCTTGAACTGTGGATAGTTCCATGCATTTTTTTAATCTCTTTGTCTCTAGATTTGTGATCAGAATGCTGAGAAAGGAGTGAAAAAAGGAAAGCAAGAACACCACAGGTTGACTCAATGTATACAACTCTTGTTATTGTTTCTTTGGAATTTGCTTATTTTAAAATAGGAAGAAAAAAAAAGTTGGAGGGAGGCACTTCAAAGCCTGGGCAACAAACACTTGCTTTGGAGCACATCTGGGGTGTGAGATTAGATCTTCTGCTTAAGGTAAGTCCCCTTCGCCTTTCTTCGCAGGTGTAAAGTAATTTTAAAGCTCTATTGAAGAATCTTCCCAAGTTTTTAAACCAGTGTATTTGCCAGTGGACATTACTTAAACTATTTTTGCTTTAGCCTATTTAATTCCTGATTAGCCCTAGATAAAATAGCTTAGAGATCCACTTCTGACTTTACCAGAAATTTAATCTCTCTCCAATCAATACATTTTTTTCCTTACAAAATAAGGCTTAAAAGCATAAAATAGAAACATGTCTATCAGGTTTATGCCTTTTGCACAGTAAATAGTATTAGTAATTAGTATTTAGTAATTAATTTTACTAAATACTAATATTTACTGGTTTGCTTGACAAAGGTGAATGTATTGACATGCTGGTAGTTTAAGCTGAAAGGGGACAAATGTCCTGATACAGAGTTGAGATATGTTCAGGACATTCAGTGGACTTCAGACTGGTTATGTTTGGAGGTCTAATAGTTAGGGCCTTGCCTTAATATCTCCACAGGAAGATGACCGGTCATCTTAGCCTCTTAAACCAGGATGCATAAGTGTTTGCTGCAAGCAATTACTAAGAAAATGATAATGACATAAATGATATGAATGACCAAACATAGTAGTAACTGATTGTAACTTGTAGGTATGTCTGTTCCATCAAAAGATAAATACTGCTTTTCTAGTATTTTTCTAGCTGGGTATAAGAAAAAACAAGAAGTTCATATATTAAAAAAAATATATATATGTTAAAGGTAAAACAAGGGAGAAGAAACATTAATTACACCATCCTGCAATTGTCTTTATTACTTCATTTTTTAAAAAGAACTCTTGTTTAAAAAATGTTCAGTGCAGTATTCTCAGCAGACTGTAATTGGTAGAATGATTACCCTGATAGAAGTGCTTCTTAGAGGTTTTCACAGTCTTGTCTGGCATTGTTGTTCCTGAGAGTTAGCAGCTGCCACGTTCCTTTTTTGCAAGAGTTCTCAGTTGACTTTTGTCATTATGTTTCAGTGAAGTATAATAAAACATGATGTAATGTAAGTCTCTGTCTCACTTGCAATGTATCAGAAGTTTGTGCCTAAATCTGAACAACTTAAGTGCTTCAAGGTAGAATTTTACTAGTATTGGGTCAAATCTGGAAATTCTTAGCCTACTTCTAGGTCAATGGAAATTTTCTTGATCACAGAAAGCATTAAGAACCAACAAACAGGATGTTTTTATTCTTAGTTTATTACCTCACACCTTTTCATAACAGGTGGTAAAGCTAAGCTTCTGCTGTGGGACCATGTGGCTGTATTTCATAAATGACTAAAATGTGCAATGTATGAAAGACATAAAGACTATAGTTTTGAAGCCTGTTGTTACAAAAATGAGAATCTGTTTTTGTTGTTCCATACGAGTGGAGGAGTTGCCATGAAGGCTTGTATTTGCTTGGCAGGCACAAGCATAACATGATTTGGAACTTGGCTGGACAAGTCTTTCACTTTAGCATTTGATTTCACGTTGTATACTTCACATCTGATAGTATTGTAAAAATAGTGGTGACATTAAAATATTCAATACATAAACATTTTGTGCATATATTAGGATGAGTTACTTATTTTACACCATTTACAAGCAGTTGAAACTGCCTGGAAGTGGTATATTTAAGAAGAGATGCATGACTTGAATTTGAGTCAAGGCCTGGAGTATTTGTCTAATATTTTTTTTAAAAAAGCAGTAGGTCCAAATTTTCTTCATAGAAGAAAATTGGGTCACCCTATAAATATCACCCAAAGATTAAAAAGTAGCAAAAAAAACACAGGCAGTGAGGTAAAATGAACACCAGTGTTGAGTATCTGGATAAAATGTTTTATGGAAAAATTGTTTGAAGGTCGTAGTAATGTGCTGTTTAAAAAAAAAAAAAAAAAATCAAATCATGAGTGTGTGAGAATGTCCTAATAAATCAGTGTCTTGCATGGCTGGATTAGACACACAAGGTCAGGTTTGGCTACATAATATGCTGTGGTATTGAAATTTATGTATGTGCTTCAAACTTGAAAATAGCAAACTGCAGCTTCAGATGCATCTTAGAAATGACAGCAAACAAAGGATTAGAGATGTAGGAAATGCTCCGGGACTATTAATCTCAATTTCTATTCTGTTCTAATCTCTCTCATCTGTCTTTTCTTACACTGCAACCCAACTTTGAAAAATTCTCTTGAGCCCATACTGTGCCCTTCATATGTGCCTGTGGACATGTATATTGTTTTGACTGATGATTCATCTTGTTTTTCAGTAATCATTAGAAAGGAACAATGTATATATTTGTATACATTGTAAATTTGTTATGAAGGTTTGAAAAGCCTGATATTAAAAAAAAAAAAACTTTTTTTGGGGGGGGCAGGGGGGGCAGATATTTGAACATTTTAAATGCAGACTCAGGAGTGACTGAGGGAGGCGAGGCAGATAAGGCTGGGTGGGCTCCTTATCTACCCTGAATCTGAGAGTGAGCCAAAATAACCCCTTGGCTGGGAAAGTTGTGTGGTGTACCCTCCAGCTGCTGAGTATCGGTATTTATTACAGTAGTAAGGAGTAAGGGAACCTATTATGCCTGTCACATCTACTTTCTGACAGTGCCGGCATTGCTTTGTTAATGAATGTATGGTACTGGATTTTATTTGGCTTTCCATGGTACTGGATTTTATTTGGCTTTCCATAGCAGCTGAGTGGTTGTTACAGTGGCTGAGCAATGTACTGTAACTGATGAGAAAATTCGAGCATTTAAACCAGGTTTTCTTTCCATCCTAACAATACTTGTTCTCTTTGGCTTTGTTTTCCATCTCTGATTTTTTTTTTTTTTTTAAACTACAAGGAAAGTTGTGTCCATTTGTATTACATGCAGCTGTGTGCACTTGCCTAGCTACCAAACAGTAAATCTGTACATGGGAAGGGTGATGCTTTTGATGGACCTATTGACTTCACCTTTAAAAGGACATGGACTAGAAGACCAGAGTTTTGTAATTTGGGATGAGCCTCTGAAAGACACCTGTTCAATGCCCCTATCCCAAACAGGGCTGACTTAGGTCAGGGTGCTTAGCAGCTTGGCAAGTAGGGTTTTGAATGTCTCTAGGGAGGGAAAATTCGTATGTGTGGATGTCCAGAGAGATCAGCTTTGTATTTTACCAGTACTCATTTTTGAAGTAGAGAACGTTGGTTGCCAAGCACATGTGTAGTTGGTGACGACTGCTTAGAAGCTTAGAGATCTACCAGGCAGGAATCAATATTTTCAGTATTTGTGACATGATTTCTACAGTTTGGAGGTGGATTTTCAATCTTCTTTAAAAATAGTGACTGTTGTATAGGGTTACTGTTGACTTTCAGCAGAAAAAAAATCCTCTGTTAGCACACCAAATTGTCAGTCAAACTTCTTATAGATAAATGATGGACCACATGCTGCAAAGAACCAGGTGATCCACAGGAGCTTAGATTTAAAGCTTTCCTGGCACATTCCAAGCACTGTTAAAGCTTCTGATGATTTATATTTTCATACTTGAATGTGACAATGGTGCTTATGAATCTTTTTCACTTTTCCTGTTGCTGTTGGAATGGGTGTTGCAATGTAGCTCACTGCATGCTTTCTGTTAAGGTGATGAGGCCTTGTAAAGGCTTGGGAGAGAATTCTTTTTCTTTGGAGCAGTCCTTCAGTTACTCTGGAAAACAAGGTGAGGATGCAACCAGCCAAACAGAAACCTTACATGCTCAAGTGGATCAAAACTTGGAAAACCTTTGGGGTGTAAAAAAGAAAAGGAGAGAGAGAGAAGGCAGAATTGGTTCCTCATTTTGTAGAGTCTGAAGAAAATATAGAAGGAGCATAAAAGTTACAAAAGGCATAGACAGAACTTCAAAAGATGAGCCAGTGGCAGGGCCAGCATTTATACCCCTCTGCTCAGACAGATCCTTCTTTTAAATCTGTTTCTGTGACAGTTGCAACTTCTGTCCCCTCAACTTGCAAGCTGCAGGGGAAGTGCTCTGAGAAGCTGGGCAGTCAGCACAAGGATGAGTCCACCCAGGTGCAAAAGCATTAAGACCATTACAAGGCCACCATGGCAATTCAGTCAGTGTTTACTACTATTACCTTTATATATGTTCTGGAGTAATTTATTGCATTTTACAGGAAAAATCAAGGCCTAATGCCTCTAGGTGCTGATGGTTCCCAGTACATTCAAGATAGCATTGAAATCTTAGACTGATTGTGGTTGAAGTTCACTTGTGCCCATGACTCCAAATGGATCAAATTCTTTGGGCTTAGGCCAAGATGCGCAAAATCAGAGAGAATGGCAGCAAGCTAGCGTATAATCAGAACGAGTAGCTGGTGAGAAGGTTGTTACTTTTGGAAGACCATTGTATATTGTCACACAGGATGTCAGTGTTTCTTCATAGATGTATCTTCATTCTTTTTATGAAAGTTATTCTAAAAGTCTTTAGAACAACACAACACTGAGTTTGCTTCATAACATTGTGTAAATGGCTCTCCTGTGGATCATCACTGTGTAACTGATGTTTATAAATTTTCTTTGACTTGACATCTGTGCTAAAGGAATATCTCTTCAGACTTCCATACTCATTGGAATGATGAAATACTTGAATTCCCAGAATCACTAATACACAGAACAAAGAAAGAATTGTATTAAAAATGTTTACGCATAGCAAATAATTAAAAAATGTCCTGATGTATTCAGAGTGACAGAATAGATAAATCAGGATTGACTGAGCAAGATTTTTTCTATATATTTAAAATCCAACATACCTTTTTTTGCTTATCACTCTTTCTGTTAAAATTGAAAAGATTATCGAGCTTTATTTTCTGTCTTTCTGAAAAAAAATATATTTTCAAATAAAAGATTGAACATGTCATTGTCACTTGGAAAGACTGTCCCTTTCTACTGACTTAAAGGTGAAATTGAAATCACTTGTGCTTTGTCTTTTTACTCTTAAGTTAGACAGTACAAAGGAAGAACTTAGAAGAAGCACGGGGTGACTGAAATAGTCATTGCTTCTGCACCCAGAAGATTTTGGTAAGTAGAGTCTGTAAGAGAAATGTGTGTGGAAGGAATGCTTGTGGAAGGGATGGGAAAACTCATTAGGCCCTTCAAAGTCAGCTGAGCCTGCTTATTGCCAAATTTAGCAAAAATGGGCTCCAGCCTGTGATTTCTACTCGCTTTGAAGACTTAGAATAATATTTCTGTCGGATGAAAACACCTCTTACCATCTGCATAGGCCTGTATGAAGCCTGGTGTCCTAGGCTGTATCTTGCCAAGCTGGCTGTCCTACAGTCAATGTCAAAGGCAGATGCTCATCTGAAAATGCGTATTTGTATTTGCACAGAACAATCCTGGCTATTTTAGTGAAGGCACTACACATTTACGAACCTGGACTCATTTTGCTGCACACTGAAAATGGTGAATCTTGAATTAAGGAAAAAAACAGCTGTATGAGTTACTGAAGTCTTTGCAGAGTCAGGCAGATTTCAGTGTCCTTCATTTACATTGGGAATTTTGTTCTCTTCATTTAGAAGTCTAGGTACCACTTTTTTTTTTTTTTTTTTTTGAATAAAGCAGATGCTGACAAAAAAAAAAAACAAAACCAAAAAACTTGCTATGTTCACAACTCTGTATTTCTTCTTTCTTCTGTGTACAGACTTTTTTAATGTGGCAATGGAAAGCAGAACCATTTTCCTGCCTTCATTTCTGAAGAAAAAAAGAAAAATAAGGCTTGGGAAAAGTGTGAATGGAATAAGTTATCATGCTCAAAATAAAACAGTTTGTTTCTGCACAGGATTAAATGATTTGTCTTGCAAGCTGCTAAGTATGGCAAAGTCATCTTCGCCCTTGTTTCACTTCTGTAACTGTTGAATTATGAGCCTCGGATGGAATGTATTCAAACTGCACAAGCAGGATGCAGGCACTGAAGAAGCAGGTACAGTTCTTCCCTTTTGAGATTATTTCTTAGCTGTAAACGGCTATTGAAAACTGAGACTTGGTGAAGAGGTGAAGATTATGTGAAGAAGGAGGTGGAGTGAAAGGGGTGGGCAGAGAGGAAGACAGCAGCAGTCCTGGAGATGCTCCCCTTTATCAGAAGAGCAGCTTCCTTTTCCCAACTGCAATTTTAGTTATTAGATTAAATTTAATAAAGCCTTGACAGGATTACGTCACTACTTCTGTGCTGGCACAAGCAAGAACGCTAGCTGAGCAGAACAACACAGACTCCTCATGATTCAATGTGAATCTAGCTGAAGCTGTTTATTAATTGAAGAACTGTCCCTTTATACAATTTTTAACTATCCCTACGCACGCGCGTGTAATACCCCGATTGGACAAAGTCTTGGTTTAACTCCTCAGCAGCTCTTCTGATTAGTTGTAGTGGAAGCAGTTCACTGGGTTGTGATGGTTGCTGTTTTTCTGCTCCCTTATCAGCTGGCAATAGGCCCAGTTCGTTCCTTCTGCTGTTTGTTGCATTCTTATTTTTCGAATTCAAGGTAACCCTCTCGTCTGTGCTGCGTGCTTACTCCAGCATCTCGTATGGCTGGTTCACTGCGTGTTCACAGTCCTCTAACTACGACTCCACAGCTAGCAAGTAGGGAGGGCAGACATGGATTTCTCCGGTTCTCCTTTTTGAAGGTAAAAAGTAGTCTTATAGTGAGGTGAGAAGGATTCTGGGTGTTCAAAGCACTCTTTCACTATCACACGTACATGAAGTGTGATTCATCAGTGCAGGCACTACAGAAAGGAGAACAAACAAAGGAAGATTTTGGAACAGCTTTAGTGACAGCTTGCTGGGAGACCGGGATTGCATCTCCCAGTGCACTTGACTGACGTAGCTGTTCTGACAGGAGTCCATAGGGTTACTTCACTGGCAGTAGTTTTTTAAAGCTGCAAATTAATAATTTGGCTTTGACAATGACCAAACTCTGGTTTAATTAACTCATGCCAAAGAGGGAATACCAGCCATGAAATGAAACAAAGAAAAACTCTTGCTTGATTTCATCATAGAGTTCCTTCTATTTTCTGCTTTTGAAGGTGGGAACTGCAGCAGGAATGTGAATGTTGGCAGTGGTGAGAGTCGGGCTTGTCACCGACTTGTTTTTAAGGTGATTTTGGCCTTAGACATGAGCAGATGTAGGACTGAGATTCATTAGGATATTTGAAGTCAATTTTCCTGTCAGTTCAGAGAGGGGGGAAATGTAATCATTATGCCAGCAGCTCTCACTTAATTTCTAAAAAGATTTGCTGCCTTCAATTCTGTTGGTTAGCTGTGAATAATTTATGGGCCTCGTTTATGCTCTGCTTTCTCATGTAAATAGCCGTCCGCCCCCTGTTTCCTCTGAATTGCATTTTAACTAGGTTATTCTTGTTGTTTCTAATTTATTGAACTAGCATGGAATATATTTATATAGAATTAGTCATTCAACTACTTCCTTGATGAAAACCATAGCTGCTGTAATTTTATTAGGAGTTTTAATCAGGGGAAAAAAGAATGACCTTTTTAAAAGCTGTAGAGCTAGTGTTATTCATTGGTGTCTTTGTAAGCTTACAAATCATTTTGATTTAATTAAGCTATATATCGGAAATGTGCTTGATAACTATTTATTTTATAGAACCTTAAAAGCACAATTAATTAATTTTCAAAACATAAAAATGGCTTTTTGAAAAAATTTTGTTGCAAAGCTTAGCATCCTGTGACAGGAAAACAAACTGGGTTTTCCTTTTGAATCATACATTTTCTTTGAAGCCACTCCAGATATTTGCTCTTCAGTCATGTTAGAGGTCTGATACAAGGCTTCTTATGGAAAAGAGTGCAAATTCATTGTAATTACTCACATTCGAACAATCTCCTTTCTAGGGCACCCAAAATTCTGGCTCATGAAGATTATTCTTATCAAGGAGAAGCAATATGAATTTGAAGAAATGAAAGTAATATTTCAACCTGAAATGCATTTGTTGTTAACATCTTTATTGTTCCTAACTCTTGAAATACTTTTTTTAATATAGTGTTTTTTATATTTAATTTTATTTATTATAGGCTAAATTCTTCACCTGTCTTATTGTCATGCTTCCTATTTTTTTTTCCCCACAAAGTTTTCCCCTAATAATTCTAAATGGTAAGTATCGTATCCTGTAAAAAGATAAATAAGTCCAGCCAGCCAACTTCTCTCAAGGCAAGCGAACAAACCACAAACAAGTTTTGCAGAAGTCGCCAATGCTTAAGTAGATTCCTGATTGTAAAATTCAAACGTAATCTTCGGCCAGAGGCCCAGCATGGAACACTTCTGTCATGAAGGACGATGTCAGAGAGAGTTATGGTAGTGTGAAAATAATTGGGAAAAGTGTAAATGGAAATAATAATTTTAATTACAGTGTTTGCTACCAGCTGTAAAGAATCATAACCTTTCATCATAACCCTTCTGGTCGAGACTTCAGCCCAGGCGTGTTTCCAAAATAACCCATTTCATCCTTCATTAGCAATGATGCTGATCAGACTGACAAGTGAGTAAGTAACATATACTGTGGAAGATTAGCAACACCACGGAAAAGAAAGGATCTCTCCCTCCTTCCGTTTCCACCCGCCGTTTTCTTTCCCGCAGTTGGCCCGGGCCGGACGGCGCTCTGCAGCCTGCAGTGCAAGCGCCGGCTCTTGGGAGCACTGGGGCGCCCTTTGCTCCAAGCTGCTCTTGCTAGATGGCATCTCCGGGGCTTATCGCAATGTTTCGTGAGTGTATTCCACACGTGTAATAATAAATCATTTTTTCCTGTATCATATTCAACCGGAGAAAGTGAAGGGAGCAGTCAAAAACCTTGTTCCAAAAAATAAAGGAGCAGATCTCTTCATTCACCTACCCTCTGCTTTTTCCTTACCCATATCTATGAGATTGATAGAATATGTACTTTGAGAAGGGGGTGGATTTCCACAGCTACTAGGAAGAGCCATTTGTGGCTTAGTAGGGTTATAGCTACTATTCAACTAATATTTAGCTGTTTTTTTTTTTTTTTTTTTTTTTTTTTTTTTTTTTTTTTTTTTTTTTTTTTTTTTTTTTTTTTTACAAAAATACATGTGCTAAAATGAAAGTAACCCCTCTCTGAGCATTTTTATGTGAGTTAGCAGTGCAATTTTGCCCTGATAAAAGCATCCTCATATGGCAAAATTGCTTCCCTCCCGCTCTATGTCTGGCTGAGATGGAGCGTGTACGTCCCACTTGGGAAAAAGGAGCCGGACCTGAGGCGATGCCGGCAGCTGTGCCGTTCAGAACTGGGCGATGCGGAGATGTTAAAACAGGCAGAGCCTGGAGCTGTATCAATGTATAGAGTGTCTCTCTAGCTACAGCCTGTGTGTCCCTGTTCCCGCACAGCACGCGGGTCTGCCTGCCTGCTTCGAGCTCCCACCTGCGTGCTTCCAGTGCCTGGGCAGAGTTTCCGATGCCTGGCGCTATAAGCGGAGCGGAGAGCGCCGGCTGCGGCAGCAGCAGCTCCGCAACGGCTGCAGCCCCCTTCCCGCCTCAGCCAACGGATCCGCGCGGGGCGGGGCGCGGCTGCTGCGCGGAGCGGGGCGCGGCGCGGGGGCGGCCCCGGAACGTTCTGGAAGGCGCCTTCGTTGTTGCCGCCGCGGAGCCGCCTGCTATAGGGAAGAAGAGAGGACGGGAAGGAAGGAGCGAAATATAGGGAAAGGGAAAAGCAACGAGAGGGAGAGAAGTAGAGACGAGAAACAAGAAAAGAAAAAAGTGAAAAACTGGAAAAGTGAAAAGGAGAAAGCAAAACGAAGAAAGAAGGAAGGAAGGAAAGAAGGAAAAAAGGAAAAGGAAGTGAAAGAGGATCATGAAAAAGGAAAAGTAGAAAAGAGAAAAGGAAGAGAGGGGAAAATAATAAAGGAGAACAGAAAAAGGAAAAAGAGGAAAAAGAAAAAGTTTTTTTTTTTTTCCTTTTTTAAGAAAAAAAGGGCAAAGAGAGGAAAAGACGAGGAGAAAGAGAGGAAGAGGCTGTCCCTGTTGAGCACACGCGCTCGGCAGCAGAGGCAGCCCTGCTGCCCCGCCGGAGGTGAGCGCTGCGGCGGTGCTGGCCGTTCGTCTGTCCAGGTGTTGTGGCCAAGCGCTGCGAACAGGGATGGTGTTCCCTGGTGGCAAGGGGCCAGCTCCCCGAGCAAGGGTGGGCCGGGATGCAGGGCCCGTGCAAATCTGCTCGGCTCTGCAGGGAGTGGGGAGTCTCATGGGGGCAGGAGCTGGGCAGGCTGCTCTAGTGAGTTGACCTTCCTGAAGGATTCAAGGTGGATTCAAGAGCTTGAAGTTTAAGGTACGGTCTGTTAAGTGAAGCACTGTTGCTCTTGCTTTAGGTGTGATTGTCACAGGTATCGTGAGGGGAAAGGTGGGGAGGAAAAATCCTTTTCACAGTATGGTGCCCTCCCACTTCAAACTTAGGGCATTGGGAAAGGAGCCCTTCCCCAGGCCTTGTTCCAGATGGGCTACGTGAGAAACCTGTGTCGAGGTTCCAGACAGAGCCCAGCTGTCAGAAATACCAGCTCTATGCAGAGAGACTGCTCTTCCCGTGCCTGTCTCCCTGGCTTCCCGAGCAGACTGCAGCTCCCAGGTAGTTTCCTTGGCCCTCTTTCCAGTGCGCTCTTGTTCCTTGGACAGCGGTGAGGAAAACACTCTGCATGCTGCTGCACTGCCTAGTGCCCCTGCCATGGCACTGCCTTAGTCCTTGAGCATCTCGGCTGATCTGCGGGGTGACGTGTGTTTCACCAGTGAAATAAACGCTGCAGTTGAAATGCTCTTTAAAGTATGTACTGCACTGGTATGGGCACTAACCAGGAGACTCTTAAGTGGCCACTCTAGTGAGCAAGGTGCTGCTTTGAGCTTGCACTCAAGTTTAGGATTTTCCTATTCCTGTTGCATGCCTTCCAGCTGGTAGGAATTGCGTTGTTTGTGCTTGTGCCTTGCATTGAAGCGTGGGCTTGTGATAAGATAGTTACAGATCTGGGTGTCAGTCACAGCTGTATGGAGGATTCAAGTCCCTTTCTTACAGGATTTTAAGATTTAAAAGTGTGGGTTTTTTTAATAGAAACAAACAAAAACTAAATTAATAAAGAATAATGGAGGTAAATGGAGGTTTGAGTTGATGGACTAGGTCTAATAAAATTGGAAGGAAAGTTGGTTTTCAAAATGAAGTCATTCTACCCTTCATGCTTTGTATTACAAAACTGAAAAAAAATTAAATACTAAGCTTTACACTATATAATCTATCCCTGGAGAGCTGTAATTTAAAAGTGTGCTTGCAAAAGGAGGTTCTCTGGTACTTCAACTGTGCCGAAGATCAGGTGTGCCTCATGTTTAGGGGAGAGGAGGAAAAAAGAAAAAAAAAAAGAGAATGGGGAGAAGGACAAGATGCCAGTGCATAATATTTGGCAAACTCGCTTGTAAAAGGCATTTGGGGTTTCTGTGCAGTTGTGGATAAGGTTTGACGTGATCAAGTTGTTTTAGTCTGGAGCAAACTGAAATTCTAACAAACTTTATGACAAAATTCTTACTCTGATAAGCAAGCATCCTTTTTGTGTAAAAGATACAAACTCGTAATGTGCCCTCTGTCCAGGAACTCTCCAAGTGTGACGTATTTGACATGGCACTTGGTTCTGGAAAGCTGATTGGAGGTTTTTGGAGGTGATTGCAGTAAGGTTTTAATTTACTTACGTAGTTTGTTCTCTGTCACTTGCTTCTAGTTACTTTAATGGGCTAAGTGAAAGGGAGTAAAATATTTTGCAAGGAGATGGCCTGCGAGCATCTCCTTGCAATAGTGATACTTGACAAACATCACCAAAAGAAACTTGGGTTTTCTGTGCTGGAAGCACAGTGACTTGCATTCATAGCCCAGAATACCATCTGCTATGTGTTCGGATGTAATTCGGATTATTGTTGGGAGGAATCTGACACTCCAAGTCTGATGTTCCTGCCTAAATCCCATGAGATGAATACAGGGGGGGAAAAAAACACAGGTCAGCTGTAAATGTTTCTAGTACTTTGAAGGACCTGGAAGCAGTGAAATAAGTGCTTAACTTCTAGCCATAGGTAAAGATACTCAAGCCACATAGCTCTTTAAATAGTACTCTGAAGAAGCCAGCGATGAGTAAAGAGTTTAAGTTCTTTCCTCAAGAATTAAAATGGAGTATTGCATTTGTACATCATTTGTAGATTAAATTTTTAATTTTTTTTTTTTTTTGATGACGTCTTACTTGGTATTTGCTTTGGGCATACAGTGAGTGCTGTGTTCCCTCTGTGCTGACTGCAGCTTTAACATAGAGAAAACAGAGGGGCTATGAGTTGAGAGAAGAAGGGTTACCTGATGTCTGAACCATCAAGGTCACAAGTTACCCAGGTCAGGTGTTCAGCTCAAAGAAATGAAAGGATGTTATGTTGTTACCCGTTGGCACTCAGAACTAGCAAATAGGTGGCCATTTTTTTTCTTCCTGTGGCAGCTGTTGTGTGCCTGCAGCTTGCTTCAATTGTTGGAAGGCTATGTCTTTCTAAGAATTCTTACTTTTAGGACAACATTGATTTAGTTGCTGCTAATGGTAATAGTTACTATTTGGTGAATTACTTCCATTATATCCACTACTATGTCTTTTTTAATGCGCGGAATTGCCTTCCTGTCATGTTGGTGTGCTGTGAAGGAACGCACCTTGTCACCTTTCCGAAGAGCTGCAGAAGAGCTGGGGGGTGTCTAGTAATGCAGAGATATCTGGTGCAATCAAAATGCAAATTGTTTCTGAACAGAGGTAGAATTTTTCATATATGCATGAATATTTATGCTTAAAAGAACTGTATGTTACAAGGAATACCAAATTGCTTTTCTGTTGTGACTTTATTGATGGTGCTGCATTGTTTTTTTTTTTTTTTTTTTTTTTTTTTTTTT
>VZSV01000062.1:0-10012 GCA_013398735.1 Nothocercus julius | reverse complement strand
ATTCTATGATTCTAGGTACTTTCTTATTAGCTGTATGTTGTGTAGTGGCCATGTGTGATAATGGTGTCTGTGAGAAGAGAGGGGGGAAGAAAAGAAAAAGGCTGTAGGGAACAGCTTTCAGCCTGTCCCTCATTCTTGGCAACCAGGCCACCTGTGAATCCTCAAGCTGTAGGTTTAGTTTAAATTTATTGTCAGTTGAAAATGTAAGTCAGCACTCTTAACAACTCCCTTAAATAACCTATATTTAATGACATGCATTATGAAGGGCATCTTTAAAAAGAATTCAAAATTCCTCACAATTTATCTGCCATCAGTAAATGAAAGCAAAAAAAAATCTTTGGGCAGTGCCCCATTTTCATCTTGCCCATATAGGAGGTAGCAACCTATCTCTGTTGTACTGTTTTTATTACCTTCGCTAGCAGAATGTTGTGGTATGGTTTTAAATGGTCCATTCCAGCTGGTAAGCTGTTTGCTGTATCAACATTTATAAGAAAGATGATGAAATTTATCTATTTTTTGTTTGTATTAAAAGAACATTGCTGAAGTCACAAAAGAAGGTACTAAAATATTGGGAACTGTGGCTGTGGAACTGCAACTCTACCTGTCTTCTCCATATTCCTCCCAGTGTGCTGGGCCTTGTATAACAAGTGCCAGAGGCAGAGAGAACCGGGTCTGCCTTCCTCTATGTTCTGATATGAGTTGGGGGAGTCCTGTGTCAAGTGGGGATCTAGAACTTTTACTGTCTTGCCCTCAGAAACTGGGAAACATAGGAAGTGCAAGCACACACTCTCTGTCTTAGTGCAAAGGAATACGTGGGGTACATCCTGCCTGCCTGCCTGCCTGCCTGCCTGAAAAGCTTCATGTAAGCACATAAAAAATGTGCAAATAAAAGATTAATATGATGAACAAGTTTAACACTTTTCCAGGGAGTTAAGAGAGAATTACTGCAGTGCAGCCACTTGACAGCTAACTACAAAATGCAAAACAACCACAGAAAACACAAAAACAATTATCTCTTCCTCATAATGGTTAGGAAAACAATTTACGCAGAGATCAGTGCCTGATTCTCCTCTTCAGTGTGTCATCCTCACTTGCAGATAACTCCCCTAACTTTACTGGATGTATTCCTGGTTCAGAGTCATGAAACTGTGAAAGGAGCAAGGTCCTCAGAGTGTAAACGTAAATGCCTGTAACTGAGGCTTTCTTGTAGTTTGGGTACACACAGCTGCTGGTGACGTTAGGCATTTGGATGCACTCCTAGCTAAAAGTAAGAGCTGTGTATCGCTTCATCTTTTTTTTTTTTTTTTTTCTCCCCTCTCTCCCCCCATGACTTTCAGGATAAATTTATAGTTTAATCAAACTACTAGAAGACTAATACGAAATATTTGGAGAGTTCAAAGTTTCAAATGAGTTTCCTTTCATGAGTCATCATACACTGCCTTGTCAGTGCCTAGCCAATGAAGTTTATTTAGTAAGCTGTTGTAGGTAGTTAAAGTGTGGTGGCATTCTCATTTTCCACTTCTGTACTCTGTTGCTTAATACATACTAATTTTGGAGGGTTGAAGCATGGTATAAATGATATTAGTCTGTAAGGAACAGTCTTCCTTCCCAGTTCAAAAATAAGGTTCAGTTCTTAAAAATAAGAATGTAAATAAAAGCCATTACAAGACTGTCAAATATTTCTACAGAAGAATAACACAAAAGCTCTTCTGTTTGCTAATCCAAGAAATCCGTTGTGCCTCATTCCTGCAAGGCATGGATGCTGGGAATAAGTGGGAGGGAATTTCTTCCATGCTTTGTCATCCAGCAGGGCTGTGAAGTCACAAGTATAACTTTTTTGTATAAGCTTTTTTTTTTTTTTATTATTATTCTCTTGGGCATGAGCTGCACAGCAACACATGGAAAAATTTTATTGTCCTCAAGTACAAAGGATGTTGGGTTTAAAAATGCAGCTGTTTATGGAGATCTGCTTACAGGCATCATTTGGAATTCTGTTTTATTGTCTGAGATTAGGATTTCTCATAAAGGCACAAAATATATTACTCTGTCATGAAGATGAAGTTACTCAAGAGAACTTTCTTCCTGGTATTAGTGCATGCATAAATGCCCTAGTTTTACCATCTGCAATTTTAATAGCAATATCCAACAGGTTTGTGAGGTCAAATAATCCCCTGTTTTATCTGCACACCTGGATTACTTGTAGTTTTGTTTCTCTGACTGGAAATATTGTGCTCAGTATTGTCTGGTCACATTACAAACACAGTCCAAAGGTTAGAGGCTAAATGACTAGCAACAAGATGGCTTTACATTTGTGGGACTATCAGTTCTCTTTTTTTCCACTTTCTTCCTGATTTCTTGGCTGTCATTTTGGGCTGTCATCTTTCCTTCCTAAGAGGGGATTTCTTATGAATCTCATCCTGGATCATGCCCTCCAGCAATCCCAAGGTCATAATGGTGACAGTTTCTTGCTTGAGGCAGGTTTTGTGTCTGTGAATCTCTTTGTCTCCTGATAATACCTATACTCAGGGACTAGACAGGCTCTTAATGTACCATTATTTAGAAGAATTGCATTTATAAGAAACAGATTTTTGCGTTGTGTCTGAGACATGTAATGCATAAAGAATGGCCAGTATCAATAACTGGACTGAAAGAATTATTTTTTTCCTGAGCTAATTGGTGTTTGAACTCATGACCAGGAGCTGTAGAGAAAATGTATGTCATGGATTGCTTAAAAACTGATCGTCGAAGGAATAGGTCAGCTATGTACAAAGACTTGAGTGGAAAGGTGTTTTGCAAGACTTTTAAAAGACAGCACCAGCTTAGGCTTTAAACTTGAGCAATGCCAGGTCAGATAGGACCATAAGAGACAGCGGGAAGGGTGAAAATCCACCTGAGAACTCAGAGCCTTTGCAGTTTCTCTAGGTGATTCTTACATTCTTTACCTCTATACTTCTTGCCTATATATTGCATCTTTCATAGTAGCTGTATCCTGAAAAAGAAGCTGTGCCTACAAAGCATGGCTGAAATCAACCAACCAATCAAAACATTTCCCTATTTCTCAGCCTAACAAAAATCCCTTGAAGCAAGAAAGCAAAGCTGAAAAAGAGACTCCAAGAATTGAGGTAGAATAATACATCTAGGGTGCCAGGAATTAGAGAAAAAATTATCTGAAACCTGGAGTAATTTTGAGAAAAGAAGTCAGACACAAGAAGAGAAAAGGAATAGGAGAGAGAGATGAAGTTTCAGAGACTGGAGCAAGTTCTTGATGATTCAAAAAAAAATTTTTTTTTCTGTTTACATCCTTTTAATTGATTCAAATTAAAAAGGAAAGTATATAATTGTAGATTATATAATTATAGTTCAAATAATAGATGGTGATTAAAAATGGCCCAGATGGTTCTATAAAGCTTTGCTTTGTATATGCATGTATTGAAAATTTACTCAGTCTTTTCTGACAACAGACAGAATTGCTGAAATGCTAAATTTATGAATAGTTTTGATGAAGAATAGCGTTTGTCTTCAAGTTGTTCTTTCCTGCATGGTGGATTTTTAATCATTATCAGTTTAGCTCCCAGAATTGTTGGGAATGCAGCACGCACATTTGTGTGTCCTTTAAACCAGCTAGAATCCAAACAAGGAAATCCTTTTTCCCAGAAGCAAATCTCTCACTGATTTAATTGGGCCCGTATTTCTCACATGCTACTGGTAGCTTCAAGAATAAATTTAGATACCTGTTACCCCCATCAGCTATAATTTAATATATCATTAGTATAGAGAAAAACATGAAAGTTATCTGATAAGCAATTTATGCCTATGCCTAGGAAAATACCCAAATGAAATAATTTTTATAATTTAATACTAATTATATTTATTGATTCAATAATTTATATAATTATAATCCTAATTAGAATTGTGATGGCATCCACTGCCGATTTGCCAATCTAGAAATAACTTGCCTGTAATTTTGCCTACCCAGTGTAATTCTAAAAAGTTTGAAGCTTATGAGGTCAAATGCACATACTTAATAGTTAAACACTATAACGGATTTTAAGTCTAGCACATTTCCTAATTTTACTGAAATCATGTAGTTCAGTTTTACAGATATAAGCATGTCAGTGTGGTTCTTGAACACTGTTACTGACAAACATGAACTAGCTGACTGATCTTTCCAAGATTTCCTTGCTTATCAAAGTTTGTGTCTAACTTTGGCAGGGTGGGCAAGGGGTCTATTTTGGGTTATTCATGTCTATATGGCCTCTTACAAACTGCTGCAGGAATACACAAGAATGAAAATAAAGCAAATAGTCTAAAAAAATCAGGATTTTTGCATAATCTGTAGATTTCTTATTCACTGCTGTCTTTTAGATAGTTTAGAGAGTTTGTCAGTTGGAAGATGTGAGGAATTTCCTCAGCCATTGCTAAACTGGAAATAAGGTTAACTTAAGCTTGTATGTAGTTTGAAAAACATCTTCCAAAATAATCCAAAAATAACAAGAAATACGCAATTTTGGAAAGTCTGAATATGCAGGGATAATACTCTCCCACCCAAGCACACACACATACATCAATGTAAAAAAGGCAGAAAGCGTCTTGTCCAAGCTTTGTTAATCTGTTAACTTTTTGTGGTGGAATTTAGTGCCTCTTACATTAAAGACTCGTCAGTTTTTAAACACATGTAATAAAGAAAATTTTTCAAATAGCTTGAGAAAAATATTTTAAAGCATCTGAGCTTTTGTAGTTTGACCACAGTGGGCAAGAAACTCTGAAACTGTTGCTTTTGCAGATAAAAGTCTCTGTGCCGGACTGCAGTGTATATGCGGTGTATATATAGGGCCTCAGTGGGACACTGTGAAACTGTGGGCCAGCTGTCCATCTTCGGCCTATCCTTCACATATTCCTTCCATTGAACTTGTTTAGGAAGCTTTCCGTAAATAGTCTGATGATGGACAACTCAACTGAAAGCAACCCAAGTAAGCAGCATTTACAAATGAAATAGGGCAAACATCCTAACGCTACTGCCGTTTTACCCGTATACTAATCAAGTATGCAGACATAATGTTTTCCCAGTTATGTGACTTCTGACTTCTAAGATGGCCTCAATTACATTAAAAAACTTACGGTAATGATTAATATCTTGGAAAGTGGAGCTTGTAAGCAGCGTTGGTGCCTTAACTGTCTTCTGCTCTGTGAGAATTCCCATGGCGAGCTTCTCTCTCATGTGGCTTTGATCCCGTTAGTTGATTCCTTTGATCTGGTGCAAGGACAGTGGAGTGAGTCAGGGCCACTGTTATAAGGGAGAGGTCTGAAAATAAATTCCGCAGAAAAGAGGTTCTCTGTTGTGTCTTCAGAGGTCGGAGAACAAACTGCTGTCTCACTGGGGAGGCCTGGATGAGAACATAGCATGAGTTTCAGAGAAAGAGAGAACAAAATTTATCCAGATAAGAAGAAGAATGAAGGGTCTGATTGTGGAAACCGATGAATAAAGTGAATAACCTGGAAGGCGTGTGACTCTTACAGAGAGTATGTGGTATTAGATCTCATCACACGATCACAGAGCTGGGCAGAATGGACTGTGTCATTTTTATTTTGGGTCACATCCCCAGCGCTGTGCATCAAACACAGATGTATCTTGTAGTAAAACAACTCTGTAATCTTAGGGAATGTCTCAAGATGGCTACCATGGGAACTGTGGTCGGAGCAGCACCTGTTGGAGCATAAAACCCTGTTGCATAGCAGGTCAGTGCTTCTCAATCTCAGTGGCCATGTGTAGATTAACGTACATTCTTGGCGCTTTAGTGCAGTCCTAGCAACTGAATGGCTCCGATGTGTTTTTTGACTCAGAAAGGTAAGTGTATAAAGAACTGAAGTATGGTATTGCACGCTTTTGTATCCAGATTTCTTGATTATTGATGCCAAAAGCAGTTCCTAAGTGTTTATTTCCCTTCCATTTCAAAATTTGGCAGGATATTAAAATAGAAGATAGCGCAAAATGGCACACAAAATTACTAGACTAAAAATCATCAAATAATGAGTGGAAGTACCATTAGATGGTTGTTTTAATTTGCAGATGTTGGGGTGTATTATTATAACAACTATTAGGAGATAGAACAGGCCTGGACGTGTAGAACTGTGGGGTGACTGAAGGAGGTCTGAATTCTGAAAATTGTTTTTAGGTGACTGAGGAGTCCAAGGAAGCCCTAGATTAACCATCTTTTGTCAGAGGTCCCTTTAAAACACAGAACTAGAGAAATGTATGTATTATCTAACATATTTGTGAACTGAGAAACTTGGAAAAAATGCTGATATAATGTGGTACTTGAAAAAGTCAAGGTGAAATTGTCTTTATGTACATCCACTTACAGAATAGGTGGTAATGTTTCCTTGAGGCATTTTATAGCTTAGCATGTTAAAAGCCAAAGGGTTTTTCATATCTTAATGGACATTTGGAGCATTCCGTCTAATGGTTCTGTTGGAGCTGTTGTTGAACACTTTATATTAATATTTACTGAGAGGAATTGGCTTTGTACACTGAAATCTTAGTTACTATAAATAAAACACACCAGCAGCTGGAAGTATCTTAGATAGCTGCATTCATATATATTCAGTCTCTTTTAAAACCTCAGCCCCCCAAACTGATATAGTCTACACATTTGTTATATGCAGCTGCTGACATATGAAGTAGTTCATTTTATTTTTGCATTCTCACTGGTTAGCACTAATGCATGTGTTAACGTATCGCTTGCCAAATGTGATGGAAAGGCTTATTTGGCCTTCAGCGAGGAGCAGCTCTCTAAAGTGTGTCCGCGAGGGGATGCTAACAAGCAAAATAGAATAATGGCTTCCTCGTGAGGGAGAGGGAAGTGCTACTAATGGAATTAGGGTGTGTTGACTGTGAAATAAGGGTGCTTTGGAAATACATGGTTCTTGGAAGGAGGTGCACCTTTTTAGTATCAATTATATGGCAGCCTAGTTTAGTGCCGGAAGGTTGGGATACAAGCGGACTTCCTTTTGCAGCACCTGCCTGTTCAAGTAGGATAACGCCACTGTTCCCTGCTGACTAAAAGAGTTCCTCTTGGCTCCCCAGTGTCCACACCGGCTGTTCAGTACAGTTAGGATGTGATGTGGAGAGAACTGACAAATGCAAAACTGGGTAGTGCCATTTTCCAGTCTTTGATATGGAGGATACTGAATGAGAGCTGCTGAAGTTCCTATTCAGCGTGGTTCTTTCTGATGACAAAAAAAGAAATATCGTATCTGTGCTTGTCTAGTGGCAGCTTGTGAGCAGTGATAGAATTTGCAGAATAGGTTCTGATCTCTGCGTAATGGGCTATGGTTGTGATTGGGTTCTAAGTTGAATGTACATTGGAAGAGGCTGCTCTTTGTAGCTCTCTTGAGAGCGTGACCACAGACTTATGTAGGCTGGCTACCAAGAACAAATGTGTTCCTGAAAATGAGCTGCTGTCAAAAATCAGTGGATTAAGATCACAACTAAGTAGTCCTGTAAAAACTCTCTGGTGTGGGTGGGAAATGTGCAGTGAGTCAGATACGTGCAGTGAGATGTTATGTCAAGACAAGATCAGTTTGAGTGTAATCATCCATAGAGGGTCACAGAATCACAGCATGGCTGAAGTTGGAAGGGACCTCTAGAGATCGTTTAGTCCAACCCCCCTGCACACGCAGGGACACCCAGAGCACGGGGCACAGTGGGGCATCCAGTCGGGTTTGGCAGATCTCCAGAGAAGGAGCCTCCACGACCTCTCTGGGCAGCCTCTTCCAGGACTCTGACACCCTCAGAGTAAGGAAGTTCTTCCTCATTAAGATGTCCTTAGAATCCTAAAGACGTGGATTCTAGGACATAGGATTCTAAGGACATCTGAGGTTTCTAATCATTATAGTATTCTACTTTCTTAGTCACAGGTAGAAATATTAGAGAGAACATATATGCTACAATAATAGTGTCTAATTATCTTCTCATTCTCTGCTTTGGGCCGCTGTAATGCGGAATACCTTCCAGGAAAACCTTTGGGGCTACTTTGCTTATTTATTTTAACGTCATGAGTTCTGTTCTGTTACACAGATGACTTTGTATTGCAAACATAAAATCTTATTTTACTAATTTGAAAGACCGGGGAGGGAAATATTCTTTTGTAATTAAACATAATGATGCATCAGTATCCAAGGTCACTTCCTTTCAATGGGAAACAGTTTAGCCCTAATCTTTCTATTTTTCTGCAAGCTGCAAAGTATTTTTCATTTAACACTGGTGGGAAGTTGTCTTGCACTGCTTTTGTCTTACACTGACCACCACAGATCTTTTGTAGGCACAGATTGGTCTTGGGTTTGTGTACTAAAGCATGAAGATGTGCAGTATCTTGTATGTTGGTAGACTAAGTGGAAGTTTTGGGGCACAGATTACAGAAATTGCTAATAAATTTGACTGCCAGTCTAGTTGTTTCCAAGTTAGTTGTGATTTGAGGGAAGCTTTTTGAGAGGACAGCAGATCTTTTAAATAATAAATACAGGAAGTATGCTTTCTGTTGTGGTGCTTGAGTTGGTCCTTAAGCTTTGTGATTGAAGGAATGCAGAGTCTTTGCTGAGAAAGCTCTTAATTGGGTAGTTGTGTTATTTTGCAAAGGCAGATCATTCAGAGGAAAATGTAAACTGGATTCCTTAGATTAGATACCTCCCATCCTTAGAAGAGAGTAAATAATTAAAAATGGATGTCCCTATGATCTGTCACTAGCTGAGAATTTTGGGCAAGTGTCAAATAAAAGGTCTAGAGCATTGGGGCTCATTGGCCAAAAAAAGCATATTCATGAGCAAAAGAAAAAGACTGTAACAATTCCCATCCAAACTTCTTGATACATAAGGTTCAACCTTATTAAAAATTTCCCTACATGTTTTGTGCCTCATTACATTAATGGCCGTAGTCCGTCTGGTGTGGGTTGTTCTGTGCACTAGTTACTGGAGCAAAGGAAGGGAAAACAGAAGTTTGGGAAAAGGATACCAGTTTAATGGAAGCTGGAATAGTCTTACTGTCTCTTCATTAGGTTTATTTTTGTGTCGGTGTGAGAAGTAACTTGGAATTTCTTTGAAAGACTTGACAAAAGAAGATAGAGTTAAATCCGCTAAAAAGGGCTATATGTAGTTGAGGAGTGTAGTGACTTGTTGTAACAGAGTAACTTCAGACACTCGATAAGGGATTTATTAGATTTTAAAGTAGGATTCCGTTACAATTTGCTATATTCCTGCAAACACAAATTACAAAAGCACTTTTTCATTGCACTGCTGCTTCCTTCCATCTAACCAGCATAACGACACAGCCTTGGTGGCTGTGCTCTGTCCGCAGCTGCTCACGAGAGGTGAACTGGTGCAGTGGAAAAATGAATAGTAGAAAAATAGATAAGAAAACAGACTGAAATGATTCTTTTTTTTATGTTTTATTTTCTTTTGAGATTCAGGTTAAGGACTTTCTGGGAAGCCTTTTCCAGGAGATGATTTCTTGTCGTTGCCTAGCAGTTGCCAAATGTCTTTTGCTGCTTTACATGCATCTGAGTTGCTTTAACACAGATGCCATCTGCCAAGAGGAAGAAATAATTTAAATGTATGGACACAAAGTACTCCTTGGCTTCTGGATTCCCAGTGACAGTATGACTGGTCTCCTTACCGTCTGGTGTTCATTCTTATGTATAGAGTTGTTGCTGTAGAAGGTGATTAGATCATACTTGAGGCAAAAGAGACTTTTTATCCTGCTCTGGAGCAACACTCCAGATAGTTCTGTATAACAAGATGTGCTTCTCCTCGTAGACAAGAATTAGGAAATGGAGATGGAGTGCCATTTGCAGGCACGAGATGAAAAGTATAAGTGAATTTCAGGATTCAAGACATGCATGGAAAAACCACATGCTTTTTTTTTTTTTTTTTTTCTTTTATCAGAGAGCAGAACCCACAAGTCTTAGCTAGTGATTTGTGTAATGATACCCTTATACACCTCCTTGTATCTAGCTCAGAC
>VZSV01000007.1:13763750-13818287 GCA_013398735.1 Nothocercus julius | reverse complement strand
TAATATTTTTTTTAAAAAAAGGTAATTTTGGTCTAGTATGATACATTTTTAAAATTTTCTTTGTGTTGTCTTACAGTCATTTGAAATCTGTTAATTTTATTTTCATGTTTAATAGCTAAGCAAAACTTCCCTAGATTTGAATCTCTTCTCACACTATTTGTATTAGAGTTGTATTGCAGCTGTACATGATTGAGAAGATTAATCTAATTTTTGGTCTTGAACCTTCATCATGTCTGTGAGCAGTGCAAGAACATAATATTAAAGCTATCATTAGGAAAGTTTGTGGCTTATGGATAGTGTACTGTATTCCTAAGGGAATTTATCTGCCACTAAAACCTTGCATACAAGATTTATTGTTTATATATTTTTCAAAGAAGGCTTAAAGCAGAAATAGATCATATTTAATGAAGGTAAAAGAAAACTTTTAACTACCACATTTTTTTTAATGCACATAAATACTCAGGATACCAAAACGAGCAAATGGCATTCTTAAATTCATGAATGTTAGAAAGATACTATTCCTGCTGCTCTTACTCTTCTGTAATTATCCAGTATAATATGTCTTGTGTCTCCCTCTGTGCGGTTCTAAAACTAAAGAACTGTTGTATGGTTAAGAAAGTATAGAGATGCTTATTCCCAAGCAGCGTTCATAATGATACAAGTTATTCTCAGTAATTCCCCATGTTTTATCTACATCAGATAAAAACTTCACTCAAATATCAGTGAAGTTCAGTATTATTTTACATTTGTTGGTTACACATCTTCTTTCTCTGTGCCCACAGTTTTGCTTTAATATGTTTCCCAGTTTTAACACGTGATCAAATTCATCCTCACTGTAAAACCTACCTAAAGAGGTGTCAAGGTATATTACACCATGCCATTTCATAGATATCTCTCGTAATTGAAACAGAAAATCGTTACAAGAAATGTAAACAACCAAATGTTTGCAAGTGCTCTGGATTGTTTTGTGCAGCTCTATATCTGAACAATTTAAGAGAAATATAAAATAAATCACAAGTCAAATTTTTTTGGCCAAAATACTTATGTTTAAACAGAATGAGTACACAAGCCCATGTGCTTTTTTCCAAGTGTGACCTTCATTTACATATGACCTCTCTGTAATCATCTATGTAGATTGGGGAAGTTGTACTTTCATATAAGTAGATATTTGATCGTACAGTTTGGTTGCATATGCCCTGATTGGCATATGCAATCAAGATAACTGATCTGGCAGAGTAGGTGTGCATTGCATGTCTAATATGTCTAAAAAACAGGTCTATAAAATCCAGTTAATTCTCTATAATCCTTTGACATTAGGAGCAATCTGTTCATCAAACTAATATGCTGCCAGAAATACACACAATATCTGCACTGTATATTCTATATGGTTTCACAAAGATAGACAATGTTTTTTTTTTGCTCTTTGTGTCCAAAAGCAAAAGGGTTAAATCAGGTATCTCCTAAGGTCAATGGCAGAACACCAGTAAAACCCCTTTCAAAGTACTCTATAGCTCAGTAAGTGATTAAAATACTAAGCTACACAGTTCTCCACATTTTGCTTTGTTTCAGTACTGGAGTGTTAGACAAGAAAGAAAATTCTTATTATTGTCTCCCCTGCCCAAAGAAAAGGAAAATTCTACTTAATGATATCTTTCTCCAGGAGAGACTCACAAATGTAAAAGTTAATCAGAGAAAAGATCTTTTCTACCCTTCTCTCATGCCCTTTCTAATCTGTGAATGCAAATGAGTTCTTCCCATTACAACTATTTTCTAATGTAAAGTTCTAGATATCTTCTTTCTGGCATGTGAGCTTTACCTGTGTCTAAAGGGCCTAGAGCACCCAAACGGGGTTATAAATCATCTAGCTAGTCAGATGTCAAGAAAACAGGTGCTTCACTATTGTAATTGCCTTTCATGAGTTGCTGTTCTAACTGTGGGAATCTATATGACCCCACCCTTCATGCAGATGGAGACAGAAAGCCTTGCATAAAATTAATATATCTATGAATCAGATGTCCCATATTAGGTTAATAATCAGTACAAAAACAGATATATGAGACAGAAAGAAACAGGAATAATATTGGCAGTGAAAAAATCTGAGTATTACTAATTACAAGCCAAGCATTTTGGCAGTGGGCAGAGGGGAGGGCTGATACTCTTAGCTCTGAATTTGCAGCAATCATAGATCATAATTATATGCTGATCTTTCATTTGTGTCTTGCATCTTAAAGACTTGAAAAAGAAATGTATTTGTACATGAATAACAATTCATTTATTTTATAGAGTATTTCACTGTGTTGTCAGCTAATTAAATTCTGTCACTGAACCAAATATGATTGATTGTTACCTACAGCTGTTCCCTGTAAATTTGTCTACAAATAGCTGCTCCAGGATAGTAAGCATTCTGACACTCTCCAAAACACAGTCAGCAACAGAAACAGACAACCGTTGAAAATCTATTCTTAACAAGACTTCCACTGAACTCATGGGGATACCATTTTTAATTAGAAAGAGAACGCCAGACTCTGAGTAGCTTGCTTAGCAAAGCTCTCTTAGTAATGTCTGATTAAAAGACATGAGGTGGACAGCTTTATTTTCCCTCTAGGAAAGCCAATAGCTTTAGAACTTATTATTTCCTTCATAAGGTACTTCAGTTATCAAACTGACAGGCTTGACAGATCATGCAGGCATGTGGCAGATTTTTTTATTGTATCCTATATAGTTTTGGGTTTTTTTTTAAGTTTGCATCCTACTGTTTTGTTGAGAAAGAGAGCACACTGCCAACCATTTTCTTTTATTACAAACAATAATAAATAACAAAAAAAATGTTTTATTACAAATATCAATATTTACCTACTCAGCTTAAAGAGTGATGTACACAAATCCTTGAATGTATGATGCGACAGACAGCATAGCACCCTCAGCAAGTTTGCTGGTGATTCCCAGCAGGGAAGAGTGACTGATACCCCAGAGGGCTGTGCTGCCATTCAGAGAGACCTTGACAGGCTGGAGAGATGGGCAGAGAGGAACCTCATGGAGTCTGACAGAGGCAAGTGCCAGGTCCTGCACCTAGAGAGGAATTAATTCCACGCACCAGTTACAGGCTGAGGACCAACTGGTTGGAGAACAGATTTGCAGAAAAGGTCCAGGAGGTTCTAGTATACTGCAATTGGTCCACGTGGTAGCAATGCTCCCTTGTGGCAAACAATTAAACAGCTTTCGCCGTGATGTGTTTCCATCAAGTCAATGGAAGTGATTGTTCCCCTCTGTTCAGCTCTGGCAGGATCCATTAGGAGAGCTGTGCCCAGTGCTGTGCTCTGCAGTACAAGAAAAACATGGACATACTAGAGTGACACCCACAAAGAGATACGAAAAGGATTAAGCCTCTGGAGCACCTGTTGTATGAGAGAGCTGAGGCTGAGAGAGCTGGGGGTGTTCAGCCTGGAGAAGGGAGATCTTATCAGTGTGTAAATAAATGATGGGAGAGTGTAAAGAAGAGGCAGCCAGACTCTTATCAGCAGTGCCCAGTGATATATGACAAGAGACCAACTCAAATACAGGATATTCCACCTAAACATAAGATAAAAAAAGATACAGTAAGGGTGACTGAAGACTAGAAAAGGTTGCCCATACAGATTGTGGCATCTCCATGCTTGTAGATACTCAAAACCTGATGGACATGGTCCTGGGCAACGTGGTCTAGATTCTTTCAGCAGGGGAGCTGGACTACACACCACAGGTTCCTTCCGGTATATTGATTCAGTGAGTCTGCTATACTATATTTCTAAACAAAAATATATCGAAGCTAAAATCAGTCTTACTATTTACGATGAGTAAGGATAATCGGACTTGTATATCCATCTGGAGTATCAGGCTGAAGTTTCTTTGGATCTTTGAATTTAAATTTTTCAAATTACCAAAAACAAACAAACCATCAAACAAACAAGAAAAAACAGATGCACCTTGTGTTAATGCAAGCTTCTTTTCTACTGCACTTTTGTATCTACTGGATAATACAGATTCTGTTTATTGCATATGCTTCTCTAAAATGAATAAAGGTTATTGTTCAAAATTGAACTGAGGTCATGAGAGTGAATTGTCTGCTAGATTTTTATGAAAATAAAAACCAAGTTATTAGACAGAAAGAGCCTCCAGTTATTTTTCTTTTTTTTTTTTTTTTTTTTTTTTTCCCCTCAGGCAGGCTGTACAATGAAAAGTCTAAGTAAGATGAAAGAATACATGTTTCAGCAAAGGACTGAAAATAAACTAAACTTCAGGAATCAGTCACACTGCAGTAAACAGAAATGCTAGAAGCATATGTCTTGTACTGGGAGCCCAAAATAGAATGATGATAATATTGTTTTATGTGCTGCTGTGATAATATAAAAGGAAAGACAACCTTTAAAAAGTCTGTTGTTATGTGTCTGATTACAAAATCAAGTAATCTGTGAAACTAGAGAAAGCATACTTGCTTATTGTTAAATATTAGGAAGCAGACAAGTACTAAAATAGAGCTGCTTAAATTTACCTGAAGAAATTGAGCTTCAAAGTATTTAGTCAAGTACTTGTATGTTATGTATTTTACCATTTCTAAATGAGGATATTTCCTGTTCAGTGAGACACTCTGTTTTTACAGAAAGTAAGTTTTTACACAATTGGAATTTGTGGGATCACAAAGCAAAATATCTAAAATGAAAATATTTGCAAAATGGGACGATCTTTTCAGAAATTTTCCAGTAAGGCTTACAGAAATGTTCAGAAAACCTGAAAAAAAATGTAAAATAAAACAAAATGGAAGTTTATAAGTAGGTTTAAATTGCTTGCTCAGTTGCAAAGTTTTATATATTTAATTTTTAAACACATAGAAAAAGAGAGATCCAGAAGAATGTAAAAAAAAAAAAAAAAAAGTGAACATTTAAGGAACAAAAATTAGAATTTTACTCCTATTTGTCTGGTCTTTCTACTAAAGAGCTACATAGAACATTATAATCCTGAAAAAACAAACATACGTGGACTGCATATTCTAGAAGAGGAATAAATTTGGGGAGATAATATCTGTGTTGCTCAAACTTCATTTTTTTACAACTTTGAGTGAATTAAAGCTTAAATACAGCTTATTTAGACATCTGTAAAGCTTATTCAATGATCTAAAGGCGTTGAAGAACTTAGTTGTATTAACCTAAGAATCTGCACATATGATTTATGCTGGCATACTAGAGAAAAGATGAGTAACTAGTGCGGTCATGGTAATTTTTTTGATGTGTGTGTATGTGGGTGGCCAAAATCAAAGTATAAAAAGAGTTACATATGTAGGTATCCCTCTAACTAATCTCTTAACTTTTTATGATCCTACCTTGTATCTCTCTTAATAAGGAATTCTCTGGGTAGATTTCAACCATACAAGTTGAATTCCAAAATTCTGAAAGAGACAGACATGTTTTGATCATGCACTGTAAAATGGTTTAGTTTCCTTTGCAAACTCTGGATAACTTCTTAATGCCCTGGCAGCCTCTGTGAAACTAGTGCAACTTGGGTGAGGAAGGGGAGGAAAAGGGATAAAATACATAGAAACTACATTTCAGTTTTGGAAAATAATCATAAGATGACGCCTCTGACCCTCAATACCAGCAATCGCTTAGATCTGGATGCACTTAATTGTGCGTCACGCTCACTGGAGTTGAATGATAAAGTTTTTCAAGGAGGAGATGTGATTTCAGTGGTTCTCCTCTCACTGCAAATAGTGCAGTGTGATCCTTCTTCCTTGTATTCTGGGTTCACATAGTTTAGCTAAAATAAAACAGCTGAACCTACGTATCAGAAGAAAAATAGTAGTAACACCTGGCCTCTGATATTTAAATTAACTGGAAATGGAAATCAAACAAAGACTATGTTTTTCTTTTTTTCACAAAAGATAGCTTTTCTCTGACTTTTAAATAGGTATTTACATTCATTCGGTGGTATTTCTTTTTTGTATATGTTTGAGTGACTCTTTAGGCTATATGTGATAGCCTTTAGTGGAACAAATTAGCTAAGTCAGTGCAAAGAAAAAAGTCAACTTCTATTGCCTTAACAGCCCCTGGTAATTCCTTATCTGTTCAGTACCTACTTACCCAGAAGCAGTTCAAATTCACAGTTCACTCATTTTAAATCATATGTGGCTCCCCAGGTAATTTCAGTGGTAAGCAGAGGTATTTCCAGGAGTAAGTTAGCACTTTATAAATGCAAGGAAAGAAGAACTAGGCCCTTTGCTAATTTAAATGCTTGTTTTACTGAAAAATGATTTGGCTTCTGTCAAGATAATTGCCATTTATAATTTAACAAACAATTGTCTGGTCTCCCTGAGGCAACTGAATTCTTTGATGCGAAGCTGTGTGTGTGCTCTGTCTGCATGGGTGCAAGTGCCTACACCTCTCTCTGCATGATACAGTCTTTTTAAAAGCATGGAAAAAAGCATGCACAGTGAAAATTCAATTTTATCATTTTTCTTTACAAACCTTCAAAGCCATAAACTAATCTTAAAAAATAATAAAAATAAAAATAAAAATAAAAATAAAAGGAGCAAGTAAGAATGTTTATTTGAGGAAAAAAGCATGCACAGTGAAAATTCAATTTTATCATTTTTCTTTACAAACCTTCAAAGCCATAAACTAATCTTAAATAAAAATAAAAATAAAAATAAAAATAAAAATAAAAGGAGCAAGTAAGAATGTTTATTTGAAGAAAAAATCCTGAAATTTGTGTTTTAAACAATTACATACTTTCTGTTCAGTTTACTGAAACCTCCTCAGAAATCCTCAGAGATCTGACTTTCTCTGAGTTAGTTTTCAAGTCATTTTGATCTGTGCAAAGCAGAAGTTTTCAAGAGTCAAGGAATGTGATGCAAATATGAATTCCAGAGCAGATGAATGTGCTCACAAATATGTAAGGATATTTACACTAAGAAGCCCCTTCCCTTGATTCCAAAATTCATGGACCTACATGATTGAAAGTACTTTCAGGGTGTCCGTATGGCACTGTGCAAAGCTGACAACCTGAAAGAAGGCACAAACCACAGGAATGCCATTTTCCAGATTCAGCCTGGTTCCTAAGAACATTTTTCAGTGTTTGCATTGCACTATTGTATTTATGCCATATTATGCCCTTCTGTATTTTCTCCATATTCTATTCAATTCAATTGGCAATTATGTATAATTATCATTTTTTAAGCAAGAAATGGTGAGAAGCAACATGTAGACAGGTAAGTTGATCAAGAGGACACTAGTGGTTTCAAGATCAAGTTGCATGGCAAACTGAGACGAGGGTGAGGAAGAATCCTAGGCATCACTTTCAGTTAACTTTTTTACTTTAAAGGTTAGATTTTTTAACTCAGCTCTACATTTTTCCAGAATTTCATCAAGCCTCAAGTTCAGCTTGCAGCCTCAAAGAGAAAACAACACAGCCATTTCTTTTCCCTTCCACTCACCATTCCTTGCTTACAGAAGGGAACATCTCCAAATGCAAGAGATGATGATAAGATGGACTCCATCACTCCTGCCAATCAATGCAGTTTGCTCAGGAACAAAAAAGTCCTGATTTAGGAACAAAACACGGAGTTATGCTGTGGGAAATGGAGAAAGGCACACGTGAATAAATACTAAAACACCACTTGTTTTGAAGCTCAGTTTTTTAAACCAGAAAGGTCCATATTACTTATCCAACAGATTTACCTCCCTTGTAGCAAGGACCATAGGCTTCATGTTGTAGCTGCTTGCTGCTTTGTGCAATCTATTACATTTTCTTTTTGTATAAATTTCTGCTTTTTTAAATATTATAATCATTTTTTTTCTTTCCTTGGAGGTTGTGAATATAGATCGTTTTATTTGTTTTATTCCATTCACCCTCAACATTTTCACTAAAAATATAGCAAACAATATGGGCTTTCAGGAATGCCCTTCTTTCAGTTATAGTGAACAAACATTTTGATTTCTTCTTTGTATCTTTACTTTATTTCCAAATCTCTGATTTTATGCTGTTTTCAGTAAAATTACTACCTTGTTCTCCATTCATTAGTTAAAATAATTCAGATATACTGGAAACACCAGTATATCATCGGTAAGATATTTTTTGCAATCTTCTAAGCCTCTATTATATCACCAATTATACTTCACATTTTTTTTTCTATATTTTATGTGAAGGTTCAATTCTACCAAGGCTGACAGTTTTGAAGTTAGATTTTTGCATCAGAAATAAACTCAGTCTTTTTTTTTTTTTTTTTTTTTTAATCTTTGGGAATTTCAAAGCTGAAGATGACTCATTTCTCTTTTCTGATTATCAGTGGAGTTACTCAGGTCTGAAAACAGTTCTACACCCTGAAAGCTGTAATCTTATTTTTGTGAAAGTTGTACCATAGCCATAGGGGTAAGCTACTTAATCCTCATTGTTACCATGTCTTTAGTTTACTCATGCTCTCGGTTTCACTGGCCAGGATATGCTGGTGAGGCAAAGTAGTTCAGAGCAGCTTGATCATGTAAGAGACAGGAATGATGGAACCACAGAGCCGCTTTCTACAGAGCCCCTGTTCTATGGGCTTTAGTCATGCTATGACTGAACCCATCTTTGGGTCTTTCCTTTTGGTTTTGGTCAGGTTATGATTAAACTTGTCAGACCCACAATCTTGGATCTTGAAGAAGCTGAGCAGCATCTCCTATGAATGGAGAATACTATCAGGAGTCACAGGGACTTTTTCAGCCGTAACCAGAAAATAGGAAAGATATTGCTGTCTGAAAATCCATTTGCCATTTTATTTACAAAGTTTTTTTCTAAACCATAGGTTTAATCTGACCTGCATAGCATCTTGTATCTGATATCTTGATGCTAAAGTCTGAGGAAATATAATAGGCTTTTCACAAAGGATTACCAGTATTTTATATTAAGTAGGAAAAGTTCGGCTATAGGTATTTCATACTCATCTATAGCTACGTTGTATCTGTAGAATTCTTAATTTTTAAGCATCCATATCAAAACTATGGCTAGAGAATGAGTATTTTACCTTTGTTAATTAGCTCTCCTTTAGCGGATTTCAGAAGAGAGCAAAAATAACTGGAAAAAAAATGTTAAATCCTATAATTTAAAACATAAAATGAACATGCTCTCCTACTCATATATGTTACAATTAACTGGGGAGGTGGCTTATTCTAAGAGTATTTTCCTCTTTTTTTTTTTTTTCCTGGCATAGCAATTTTGGTGGTATGCACTAAGCACTTTGGCATTGCTTTATTTATTTATTTATTTATTTATTTATTGGTGGTTGTTCACACTGAAACACAGGAAAGTTTCAATCTTCTTCTGCCAAAACAAAGGAAAATGTTTTAACAAATGAACTGAAGAAGACTCGTTATGACTGCATTTTCCATAGCTAGAAACTGTATATATTATAGAGGAATTGTTTTATAATGAAGGTTGACAATAAGCAAACAGAATTGAAAGCCAAGGGACAATATTCTTCTGAAGAGATAGGAAGTTAAAATTGAAATACTGATAATGAGAATGGGATAAGTACTGTAATTATAATACAGGAAATTTTTACAAAGATAATGTCATGGATGATTTAAATGATTTAACAGGCACTTCTGTGTACACTTTTCTTCTCACTGTTAACTGAAGAGATGCTGTGAGCTTGAATAGTCCAGTGTCTGTTCTCGGAATGGTTCTTGCTATTCAGATGGGAAGGGATGAGTGCAAAAGACCCATTTTGCTTTAGAAATGCTCAGGAACAGAGACTTAAATGTTTACCTCAAGGATGCATACTACATTTTTGAGTCACTACAATGTGACTCAGCATTCATTAAAGTCTCTAAGAGTGAGAGTACATGAAAACAAACATGCTGTTTTATCCAATACTATTGAAATTTTCAAAAAAATTGTGATTTAAGAAATCATACTGTGAAGTTATACTTATGAGTTGTACATATATCCAATACAAAATGAAACTCTTAATTTGCTCTGATAAGTGTGGTCAGTAAGGGCATGCTGTATGTTCCACAAATGATCAGTATTCCAGAGTCCAACACTAGAAATTTTGCAGCAGTACCTGAAGATCCAAAGCACTGCCCTATCACGAAATATAATCAAGTTTATTTGTTTTCTATATTAACATAGAGCCTGGCATCCCAAGTGAGACTAAGACCCCATTTGGCGTGCAACTAATCAGAATTTATAGCCTGAAAACACCAGTCAAAAAGAGAAAGGAAAGGAAATTGAAACAGAGAGGTGTAAATGTAAAATAATTTATTTGAGATCATACAGCAAGTCTGTGAAGGAATTAAATCTTTAGGAACTTGCAGATTTAATGTCTTGCAGGTCAGTACTCAATACACGAGATAGCATTGCATTTCAATGTAAGCTGTCCCTTTAAAAGGACAAACTTTGCTGTGGATTTTCCCCAGTGAAAAAAAAAAACCTCTTCCTCTTCACTGTGCTTTCTCAAAGGGACTGCATAACCTTACCTAAGTTTCCCTTTGATGGAAAGGAGAAAAATACCTAAACCTCAAACAAATATATATAGATATATATAGATATAGATATAGATATCTTGTGTCAAATATTTTAGCACCTCCTTGTTCTTTATGGAAGCAACTAGTCAGGTATGAACATCTCAACGCCAGTTTGATGAAAATAACAGATTTCAAAAACTGTATGAAGAATTTTAGTTACTGAATCAGCCTTCTAATCAGCATTACAATCTATCCTGTGAGCAGTATGAAAAGTTGAGCTAAAGGTTAAGGCTACACAGTCAGTGACTAATTGGCCTCTAATGTGTTATTTTCTTTTTTTGGGAAAGGGAGAGTGGGGAGATCTAGGTTGAAAGTTAAAAATCATTTAGAAAGAATAGAACAATAAAAAGCAAAAGAGAAGATGATATACATCATGCAACACAGAAATTGCTAAGGCAGCTCAGTGGCAGAAATATACTTTTTTTTTTTTTTTTTTTTTTTTTGATAAAGGCTTAACTACAAATTTTGACTGAACCCAAGTTCAATTTTGGTGCAATAAGTCGTTATAATTTAGCTTGGAGATCAGAAAAAAAAAAAAAAAATCTAGCGTCTCGAGAAGAAAGAAGCAAAGAAATTAGGTTTCCCACTATAGTTCTTAGTATAGTATGTAAAATAAGGGCAATCTCATTAGGCATTATATGAAATAAGTGGGTAGTGCTAGTCCTAGAGAATTGAAATAATAATAATTACAACAGAAGAAAATATCATTGACTAATGCTAAAAATGACCGGGTTTGGAATTTCAACTCTTTTAAAGAATGCCAGTCAGTTTCCTAATTTAATGAAGACAATGTGGCAATGGCCACAAACTGAAGCATAGGAAGCTGAGGAAGAAAATCTGAATTTGAGTAAAAGCTTCTTGACTGTGAGGGTGACAGGGCATTGGAACAGGTGGTAGAGTCTCTTTCTTTGGAAATATTCAAAACCTGCCCGGATGCAATCCTGTGCAATATCCTGCTTGTGAATGGAGGTTTGACTGAGTGTTTTCTGTCTGTTAAATTTACTTTTTTTTTTTTTTTTTCTGATTTATCAATCTGTTATTTCATTGTATACTGCAAGTTCTGTCTTGTTTATTATATTAGGAGACAGTATCAAATCCCACTTGTTTTATAATTTTCCATTGTTATGGTGATAATTATTCATATTCTATAAAATTTGCACTTGCAGGCTTTCAGGTAACATCCTAGTTTCAACTTTAAACAGTTTTGAATGCTTAGCATAATTGGATTGCTTTTTATTTGCTATCCTGCAGAGGAAGAATAGAGCACTACCAAATCTGGGAAATAAAACTTGAAGATTTATATATCAGGCTCTATGAAATCATATTTTAAATATTTAGTAATAATATTTTGATTTGGTGTTAATTAAGTACAACAAGAGTTTATAAGCAGCTGACAATTATGAATTATGTTATGGTGTTGTACTATTACTTCATGCAAAGTTGTCACTGTACTAAACTTTTATACAGATAATCTAAAGACTTCTACTCTTACTATTATTGAGATTGGGAATTCTCTGAAAAAGTTTTAGAATCAAAAACTAAAAATATTCTAACCTATTTCAGTACTACTTGTGTGTTTCATTTTAGTATCATAGAAATATTTGGATTCAACATTTCAATCTTTCTACATTTTAAACCAATTAAATACCAATTTTCAAGCCATGTTGCATGTAGAATCAATATTATAATATAGCATTTTAATATTTAGTGTGCTGTTTTGACATCGAAATGAAAAATTTCAATGTTATTGAAATGGAAATTAGAGATGGTTTCACTCTTGCTTCACAAGAATTTTTATTTTGTGGACAAGTTTCTTTCCAATCTCATTTAATAGCAAATTTAACCCAAAACTCAAATTTTCACCTTTTGACACACCCACCATATCATACTATTAAAATATTCTAGAAATGCTTTGTTCTTAAAGAAATTAAGGGTCCTAACTACACTGCAAAAATTACATTAGCTGTCCAGAGGTGCCTACAGATTTATCACTGTGCTAGTCACAAGTGTCCCAGTTTTTGCATTAAACTGTCATTGGATAAAATACAGAAACAGACAGCAGAGACTTAAACCCTGATTTCCTTAACCTTCCTGCAACTAAGTGTCCTACTTTCTAGTCAGCATGCTCCATTTTGTTCTTTCTGCAACACTTCCTTCATCCTTCCTCCAAATCTGACTGCAGTTTCCTCATTGAACTTGATTTATTTTCTTTACAATCACAAAGCTTCCTCAGGAGATAAGGATAGTGCTTTTTCACATGAATCAAACTAGAACATATCTGAAGGAGATGTCTTTTTAGGGGGAGAAAAATATAGGTGCAACCTCTTTCAGCCTTTCTCCTGAAGCTGTAATTTCAAAGAATATTTTATGAAAACAATATATGTCATTCTGGTTGCACTTTAAAAATAGAAAAGTGATCACTTATTTTTTATTTTTTTTTACTTTATTTTGTTTTTAATAATTTTGAAGAATGGTCACCTTCCTTCAGAGATTTCTAAAGAGGGGAAAGAGAGGACAGCCAAGTCGGGAGGGATGACCTGTCTTTAGAAAAGGTCTTTTGGATGACCTACTCAGATCAGACTTTGAAAATTCTAAATTACAGACTTGGATCCCACAGAAGATTTGTTTTTAGGATAATGCAGTGAGTCATATATATTTCAAAGAACCTCAAAGCACAGAACATTAGTGGGATCACTCGATATATATCTGAAATAAAATATCTACAAAATGATACTGAAAAAATAGAATAGTATGTAATATATGGCTCATATAATATTTGTTTTTCCCCATTTACTTCATAAGAAGCCACAGTCAATAGCTAAGATACCATCAAGAATAAATTTTTCTGTAAATTGATTCAAGCCTTAGAAATTTTTCCAGAATTATATATGAATATGTATTTTTGGGTAAGTAAGAAGAAAAAAAACCCATGCATCTATATTATGGGAAATGCATCTGGCAGGAAAATCCTGCAAGATTTAATCATTCATCTGAATGAAAAGAAGACAAAGATAAATGATTTTGTGAATGGCAGAAACCTAACAACATAATTCAGTCTTGGTGATGTCTAACACTAGTAAGTAAGAACATCTCAAAATTCAATACTAGCCATAGCCTATTTGTTGAAAAGACCATGCAGACATCATAATTATGTGCTTTGTAAACATTAACTAATTAAATATGATGATGAGTTCCTTTCCTTTGCAGAAAATAAAAATAGTTATCCCTTACGATAAGTGCCTTTCATTTAATGTATTATGATGGTGTGCAAGAAGTGGAACATTTCTTCTACTTGAACTTACTTCAGCAAATTCATCTTTCATGCTTTATCATTTCAGAAGACTTTTCAGCTATACCTTTTATGCCAACAGCCCATCGCATACAAAAGCAACTCTGACACATCCATTGCCTTTTGTGGAAGCTCTGTTGCCTATGCTTAAACATTGGGCAAATTTCTATATTGTTATCTTGAAATATCTTCTTCTAATTCTTGACTTGTTTCTCTTTCTCTCTCTTGATTTTCTTTGGATGACTCTCAGTCCAAACTCATCAGAGAATGAAAGTAGTGGTATTGACTGCAGGCATATATGCTGTCCCAAGATGGAATCAATTATCTCTGTGTCATTTAAGACTAATATTTCTCTACATCTTTCTGTACACTGGTGTTTCAAATAAATGGATAAATATTAATATTTGACAATCCTCCATTACCCTTTTTTTTTTTTTTTTTTCCTGCACTAAGCACAAGTTTTTTCCATATTAATTTGCTCTCATGTGTCAAAAATGCTTTTCTGGGGAAGGATAGTTCTTCATTATCTCCCTTTTTCATATAAAGTGCAAGCTAAGAACATCTTCCCCCCTCTGATTATATATTTAGCAAACAAAATGAAAGAAAATGAATTTGAGGAAAGGCGTAAATGTGCATGCCACATGACACAGACTTTATCTCTCTAAATATGCGTATATTTGTATACATATAAACAAACACGCATATATATGCATACATACATGCATATGTATACACATTTAGAAATGCACCTCAATACGTAATACGTTAGAGATAGAGAGATAGAAATATAATAAAGTGAATGAAAGACAATCTGGTTCCCTCAAATGTCACAGAATCTTTCTTTCAGTGAGTACCCTGCCTCTTCACTACTCTAGATGGGTCACATTTTCAGTTTTGTTCTGTTTTTGTAAACAGAGACTTCATCCTGAACCTGAAAAATATTTCAAAAATGCTTCTTCTAAAATAGACATATTCTTGCAAAAAGTGTTGGTTACAGAAAATTGATATTTTTCTTGTCAAAGTTCCTTATAAACTCTATTTTCAACTCTATTGATTTCATTTCATAATAACCTCCCCTCTCTGTGTAACCTGCATCGCAACAGAATATACCAAAAATTGCTTCTCAAGGACATAGTTTTAGTAGGGCAGTTTAACTCACAGACAAAACAAATAAACAAAAAAATACTATTAACAAAGTGAATTTGACCTTAAAAAGAAATTTGAAAAGTTATAAGTATTGCATCAGAAGTCTATGTTCATTTGTTTCTGTAATACAGAAGAAGCAATGTAATTTTACCAAAAAAAAAAAAAGAAAATCTAGATAGCACTCTTTTTTTGTAATGGATTCTGTGTTTATGGTAAGCATAACTAGTGGAAAAGATGAAACTTGGACATAAAGAAAACCTAGATGATTGCTAAGCTGGTCTATGTATTTTAAGGAAAAGTATGAAAAATATACAGGTTCATGTATGGAGGGTAGCTCTGTTCTTTAAAACTAGGATGTAAGAATGTGATTGACTCAATGTAATGACATCAAATGTAAATGTTCAACCTTAAAAGAATTATTATTTGAAATAACTTAAGGCAACGTAAAGGTAGCTTAAGCTTGTATTACTCTCTCTATTCTTTACTGCATTCCTTACTCCGTTCCTGCAACTTAACTATGTATCTAGCAAGTATCTGGTGTGAAGGAAAAAGACCTGAGATAAGTGCTATGGAAAGTTTGGGAAAGGAAGAAAAAAAAAAAACAAGAAAAAACACTGGACAGTTGGGAAAGATGGAGCAGGCTATGATGAAACATGAAGCAGTAGGAATAGAGGCTCTAGGGTAAATTATTCTGTGTTATGCAAATATGCGTGAGAAAATTATTTTTTAACAGATTTTTCATGAACTATGTGTATGAGTGCAGTAATCGTGCACTAGAATTAAACTGAATACAGATAGGTTTAAGATATATTTTCCTTGACTGCAGTGATCTTAAAGGTCTTTCTTATTTTCAATATCCATTATTTCATACACAGCACATTTCAGTTAATATTTCAAAGTGCTAACATAACTAAATTTTGCATAAGAATATTAAATTATCCCTGTAAGGTAATTGCAGTCTCTTATTAAAACTATTTCTGCTAAATGGAATAAAAAAAAAATCTGTGAACCAGGAAAATATTTTAATAATTATGCAATTCAGGGTGTGCTAAAGTAAAGTTTCTTTGCCCCCTTCTAGATCCAAGCTGCCAAAGCCTGATATGGTGATAGAAAAAAAAGCTTTACTAAGTTTTATATTTTTCTAAAAACTTGTATTGATTCTTCCAAGACATCTTGTCTGACCCTTTGGTGGTTTTGAATCTATCTTTATAAATACTGTGGTTACATTATGTGAATATTTAATATATCTTGTTTTCGTGTGAGAAAGATGAATTGTCCATATTTTGATTTAGCAGCTGCAAGCAACTTTAAATATGCAACTATTCTCTTCAAGTCTTTGCTGTAGGCAAGAGGGCATCTGGCATCTGTTTATTAGTAAGAAAAACATTCAATAAGCAAGACTTCATAAAGCTATCTTTTTTTTCAGGATTTGCATGAGATTTGCCTACAAGATATTAGAATTTGCTGGAATTTGGAATTTTTTTTAATAATTTTTACAAAATTATTCAAAATGATCAAAGAATGCATATGTGAAATAATACAGTATGTCCATTTTGCCTCCACCCTTTTTTTTTTTTTTTTTTTTTTGCGGGTGGAGGAGGGGAAGTAAGTAAAATAAAAAGTTTCTATGTTCTATGTACTCTTGGTGTCAAGAAAACCAAAAGTGACAAGACTTGCATATATTTAAAAATAAGTCTATAGAACAGCTTGAAAAAATATTCAATAACTAAAGGTCAGAAGAATCTAAAATAGAAAGTTTCCAGTTTTATGTTCATGACTCAACTTAGGCAATAAAAAGCCCATCCAGTACAAGGTGAAGTGAGCACAGGGTGACTTTATTCATAAACAGTGTCCTTGCTGCTATTATTCTTCTTAAGTTTTATGCAAAATAATAATAATTATTGAAGTCTAACTCTGATAAATGTCATCCAGTTTAATAATTGGATTACAAGAATCAAGGAAAAAAATGCTGTGAAATTTGAGATTTGGAGAACTATATTGTTCAAACACACACATTAATGCTACTTCTAAGCCTTTGCACAACAGTGCAGGGCAATGTTCAGGGTTCAGGTCAAAGACAAAATAAAATTCATCCTGCCAGATGCTGTTAGCAGCACTAGTAAAAGTATTGCAGTAGTGCCCACAGATTCTGGGCCAAATTAGAAGCTATTATGTTGAACATTTTACATATATACATACTAAAAATCAATGCCTGGCTGCAAGAGATTACTGTCTAAACAGATGAGACAGGTGGGGGCAAGAAACAAGGGCAAAGAAGCAGGCAGTGATTTTTTGCAGTGATTAGAGAAGAGTTGAGGTCAGTCGGTTCTTCACAAGTGGATGTGAAAAGATAAGAGCTGAGCTCTGGGCTCAGGGTTGGATGGATGCTAGCCAATATCAGCCTAGAACTGTATTACTGTACTAGTGATAAACCTGAGCTAATATACCTGGTTGAGCCGATGTATCTTAAAATGTCTATAGGGCTTCTAGACGGTATCTGGCTCACATTCAAGTATCCCAGAACATGGGTCAGGCACACTTCTTTTTTGCATTATGTACATATTCATATAGCTGATGCAACAACACTATGCTTCAGTGTCTTCCACTGAGCTTTTAGAGAGGCTGTAAAAATGGCAAGCACCTACAAATATATACATGCCTGTATATATATATACAGAGAGAGAGAGAGAGAGAGAGAGAGAGAAAAAGAAAGAAAATGCATGCATTTTTTGCTAAATTCATTAAGGATAATTATGTCTCATTCTCCAGTAGCAATATATTGCTTATTTCTCAGAATTTTAATCTTCATCCAGTGCAGTCTAAGTTCTGAAAGATTCGAATGCCTGTGGTGAAAGAATTAGTTCTGCTATTCTCCTTGCAACAGTGAATAGCAAGATAATTACCCCATACTATATTTAACTGTTGAGAAAATGGACATGCGGAAGAAAATGAGTGGGGTTTTTTTGTTTATTTATTTGTTTTTTAAACTTGATACAAAGGGGTTTTTTTTTTGTACAGAACTTGCTAATTTGTCATGTATGGTAGAGAAGTCCTAAACTTTTGTACAGGTTAATCTGGATGAAAACGGAAATATGCCTGAAAATGATGTTCTATTAAAGTAGGATGGGTAATTAAAAATATGCTTTATTTTATTTTAGCACATGATAAGACACTTCAGTCTTCATAAAGTGAAATATATTGGATGATAGAGATAGTAGAGAAATATTTCAAAATAGGCACTCATTTATTCATAATATCTTTATTGAGGATCTGGATGAGGGGATCGAGTGCACCCTCAGCAAATTTAGAGATGACAGAATCACAGAATCACAGAATAGTTGAGATTGGAAGAGACCTCTTGAGATCATCTGGTCCAACTCCCCTGCTCCAGCAGGGACACCTAGAACACATGGCACAGGGTGGTATGCAGGCAGGGTTTGAAGATCTCCAGAGGAGACTCCACAACCTCTCTGGGCTGCCTGTTCCAGGGCTCTGTCACCCTCACAGTCAAGAAGTTCTTCCTCACATGGAGATGGAACTTCCTGTGCTTCAACCCATTACCCCTTGTCCTGTCACTGGCCGCCACCAAGAAGAGTATTTGTAGATATTGATAAGATTCCCTCTCAATCTTCTCTTCTCTAGGCTAAACAGGCCCACCTTGCTTCGCATGATAGGTGCTCCAGACCCTTAATCATCTTTGTCGCCCTACAATGGACCCTCTCTATAAGTTCCACATACCTTTTGTGCAAGGGAGTCCAGAACTGCACCCAATACTCCAGGTGCAGCCTCACCTCCCCTCCCTTGACCTGCCGGCAACCCTCCTCCCAATGCAGGCTAGGATCCCAATGGCCTTCTTGGTCATGAGGGCACATTGCTGACTCATGGTTAACTTCTTGTTGTTAACCAGGACTCCCAAATCCCTCTCCATCGAGCTGCTGTCCAACCTGTCTAGGTCCCTCTAAATGGCAGCACAATCCTCTGCAGTGTCGGCTGCTCCACCCAGTTTGGTATCACCAGCAAACTTGTTCAGGGTGCACTCTGTGCCCTTTTCCAAGTCATTGATGAAGAAGTTGAACAGCGCCAGGCCCAGTACTGACCTCTGGGGTACACCACAGGCCACAGGCCTCCAACTAGACTCATCATCATTTATCACGACCCTCTGAGCTCTGCCATCCAGCCAATTCTCAATCCACCTCACTGTCGACTCATCCAACTCACACTTCCGGAGCTTCCCTATGAGGATGTTATGGGAGATGGTGTCGTAAGCCTTGCTGAAATCAAAGTAGACAACATCCACAGCTCTGCCATTGTCCATCCAGCCAATCACCTCATCGTAGAAGGCCATCAGGTTCGTCAAACACGACTTTTCCTTGGTGAATCCATGCTGACTATTCCTGATCACCTTCTTTTCCTTGACATGCCTAGAGATGTTCTCTAGGATGAGCTGCTCCATTACCTTTCCAGGGAGGTAGGTGAGGCTGACCAGACTGTTGTTTCCGGGGTCCTCCCTCTTGTCCTTTGTAAAGACTGGAGTGATGCTGGCTTTCTTTCATTCCTCCAGCACCTCCTCCACTCTCCATGATCTCTCGAAGATGATGGAGAGCAGCTGAGCAATGACCCCCACCAGCTCTCTCAGTACTCTTGGGTGCATCCCATCTGGCTACACACATTTATGGGCATCCAGTTTGCCTAAATAATCCCTAACTCCATTCTCCTCAACCAGCGGAAAGTCCTCCTCTCTCCTGGTTATGTCTCTTGTCTCCAGGCTTTGCAGTTCATGTGGACGAGCCTTATCAGTAAAGACAGAAGTAAAGAAGGCATTTACGAACTCTGCCTTCTGTGCATCCTCCATCCCATTCAACAGTGGACTAATATTTTCCCTAGTCTTCCTCTTGCTGCTGATGTATTTATAGAAGCCCTTCCTGTTGTTCCTGACATCTCTTGCTAACTCTAATTCCAAATGGGCCTCGGCCTTCTTTGTTGCATCCCTGCATTCTCTGGCAATGTTCCTATATTCTTCCCATGTGGCTTGGCCCTTCTTACACATTATGAATGTGCTCTTTTTCTAATTAAGTTTTCCCAAGAGCTCCTTACCCATCCACACAGGTCTCCTGCCCTCCTTGCTCAACTTCTTTCGTATAGGAATGCACCAATCCTGAGCTTGGAGAAAATGGTGTTTGAGTAATATTCAACCCTACTGGACCTCCTTTCCTTCTAGGACCCTGGCCCAGGTGATTCCTCCAAGGAGCTCCCTGAAGAGGACAAAGTTAGTTCTCTTGAAGTCCAGGATTGCAATCCTACTTGACCAGCTTCCTCCTCACAGGATTGTAAATTCCAACATGTCTTGGTCACTTCAGCCAAGACTGCCCCAAACATTCGCATTTCCCACTAGACCATCTCTGTTTGTTAATATCAGGTCTTACAGCTCACCTCCCCTTGTTGGCTCATCAACCACCTGCATCAAGAAGTTATCTGCAATGTTCTGAAGGAACCTCCTGAACTGTCTGTTCCTAGCTGTGTGGTCATCCTAGAAGACATCTGGGTGGTTGAAGTCCCCCATAAGGACCAGGGTGGGCGATCGTGAGGCTTCTTGCAGTTGCCTGTAGAAGACTTCATCCACTTCCCCTTCTGGGTCAGGAGGCCTGTAGTAAGCACCCACCACAGTGTCTCCTCTGTTGGCCTGTCCTTTAATCCTCACCCACAGGCTCTCGACTCGCGCTTTGTCCTCCCCTATGCTGAGCTCCATACATTCCACCAGTTGCTCTCTCCCATAATGAGCAACTGCTCCACCTCGCCTTCCTGGCCTGCCCTTTCTGAATAGCCTAAAGCCATCCATGGCCATGTTCCAGTCATGAGAGCTGTCCCACCATGTCTCAGTAACTGCAAAGAGATCATGGCCCTGCAATCCCACACACATCTCCAGGCATTGGGACAGTCTGCCCAGGGAAGTGGTGGAGTCACCATCCTTAGTAGTGTTCAAGAAACATGTAGATGAGGAAACGTTTTAACAGCCATGGTGTTGAAGGTCTTATGGGTTGACTCAATCTTGAAGGCCCTTTCCAAGCATAATGATTCTACGATTCTATTCTACGAGTTGTCTCTCAAGAAAAATACGCTGTAATGAAAAGCTATGCAACTATTTTTCAGTATTTATTTTCTTCACAGGTAAGCAAAAAATGTAATGTTTGTTTTTGAAATACAGCTCTTTTTTCTACATTCCAGATGGTTATGTGTATATATGATATACATACACTGTGACTGTTTGTTATAAACAATGCTCAGGTAATTAATAATGATATGCAAATACACTGCTATTACCATAAATTTTAACAGAAAGTCATCGGATTAAAAAAAAATATTCCTTGCAAATTGTAGCTCCACTTTAACAGTCAGTTAAACTATGAAATATCTTTATGGTTTTATGAAGAATTACATTAATGTTTAAAGTGTTTACCCAGTGAATTCCATAATTAAGCAATTCAGAAAGTTTTCTATTCCTATCTTCAAATTCTTGCTAGTAAAAATACCAGTCTATTTACCTATTTTGATTTGAGCATATGTGCCAATTCTTTAAAGGTTTTCAGCAGTATTACTTTTGACAAAGACCACTGTACAGAATTTTAATATATATAAAGTAATACATTTTATTACAGAAAATAATTATTACTTAGTGCTAGAAGTACAATTTTTCTTTTTGCCGTACTCTCTATGGAATCCATAATTATTGCCTGAAGGTCAGTTGGTCCAGTTACATCATTCAGTTTTGTCTTTTGGAGAGAGAACAAAATTTTGCTCCCTTTATTATATTTGCTCCCTTTATTACTGTCTATGCACAGTGAATAGCATGCAGCAAGGATTCAATGACTACAATAATATTTCAAATATTTCTTCAACCTACTTTTAATATGCATTTATCTTTTTCTGGATTTTTCTTCTTGTGGGCAATCTTTAAAAAAAAAGTTTCTCAAAATTACTTTTTTCTCTAAGAAGGGTGTGACTATGTTCCATAGTTGAATTCTTCTAAGGCTAACAAACCCACATACAGTTATTGAAAATAATGCCTGAGTCCCAGTATAAAGGATCCTTTTAAATGATATTTTTAGTATTTTCTTATAAGTAAATGGGCAGTAGGATAGCAATTACTAGGATCTATATCAGATAAGTTTCTCTATGAAATCAAACACTATGTTCAAAGTTCCTTAAAACTTAATTATAAATGATTTTAATTCAGACTGTGATAATATTCAGTGAATGATTTATTATAGAACAAGTGCACATTCTTCTCCATAGTATAACAATTTTCCACTTCAATGCTGCTATTTGAAAATGACATCAGAACTTTGTCCCCTTATGCTCTTCTCATTAATGATTTATTGTCATTTTTGCAAATTGTTTCAGATAGTTAATACCATTTCCAATTTTATCAGCTCAGCTAAAAAAAAAAAAACAACAACAAACAAACAAAAAAACTTGATAGTTTCTCAATTTATGATAAATACCTATTATTTGTCTTTTTAAGCTGCAATCGGTGGCATTTAGCTAGATAGTAATGGAAAATTCACCATTGATATCTCCTAAGAGATTTCAATATGTAACCTCAATTTTATCCTTGGATATCATTGTTGAGTCTCTCAGAAATTCCTGACATTTTAACATTGCAAAACAAATAAGATTTGAGTGAACAGAATAAGAAAGAGCTCACTGTGGATGTTTAAACTATGTCTTTGAGTTGCAAAGGAGCCTCAGTTCCTAAATTCCTACAAAATCTGCCCAAGTGTCAAGAATAACCTCCCCTGATGCAGATTCAAGAGGCAGTCTATCCCAATCCTTAATTACCTTTGCTTTTAGGATGTTATTCTTAATTTTCTAATCATAATCTCCTTTATTAAAAATTTGCCCTAACACCTACTTCAATCCACATGGAAAAAGAAAACAAACAATTTACTCTTGAAAAAAAGTGGATTTTATCTGTGGAGATGCATGCATTCTTGATTGCATTTAATGTTTTACCTGGGAAAAATGGGGGTCATATTTTTAATAAATAAGGTAAAGCTGCATTCATATCTACAAAAATCACCAGCCGTGGAGCCATAGAGGTTTGCACAGATAATAGCTTGAACAGCTAATTGATGAAATTAGATTCAATTAAATTGAAAGAAAATATATTAGTAACTTAAAAAAAATTCTCTGATACTGTTTCAAATAAAAAGATACATTTTATACCCATTAATATTTCATTAAAATTTAGTGTAGAATATATTGAATGTGATGCCTATGTCACACACAATTATGTTGTTCTCACAGGCAAAAGTATATGACAGAAAATGGAGTTATGAATGTGAATCTGAAAAAACTTCAAACTCTGAAGACTGACTCTGAAGATAATTTTTCATAGAACAGAATCTATAAACTATGCTTTTAAAAATGTGGGGATAAAAAGCTTTTTATAAGAAAGATAAAAAAGGAGGTAGAGAAAGGCTGAGAGGGAAGGGAAAGAGCTATTTTTCTGCTCTGTGCTATTCCATTAGTGAGCTGTTGTACAAATAATGTCAGCTTAGTAAGGTACTGGATATCACTGTCTTCAAAATCACTAACTTCTTACCTTAATTAACAAGTGAGATTAGTCACTGCTGAATGATGGCAATACTTTTCTTGAAGACTGACTGTTGTCCCTGCAGTAATACCTGGTTCTCTTCCAAGACAAGGACTAACACATCAGAACTGGAACTCAAGGACTATATGCCTGTCTGACATGCAGTAATTTACTTGCAAATGAAAGAAAAAAAAAGAAAAAAAAATCATGTAATTATTCATAACTAGTTAATCTTTATGTTGGAAGTATTCCCACAGTATTCAGAAACCTTGGTCCTTTGGCAATATATAATTATAGGCCATTTATACAGTCAGCAAAAAGGTATATCCACAAATCGGAACATCTCATCCCCTAACAGCTGAGAACTTCAAATGGAAAGAAAATCGGAGGATCCTAAAAGGAGGTGCAGGGTCTAGCCTAGTCAGATTATCCTGAAATTTTCTTAAAATCCCTTTGTATTAGAAATCAAATAAACTTCATAATATCACTGATACAGGATTCCCAGGTAATTGTTATCTGCAGAGATCAACATTTTTCCCTCAGAGTTTACCTTTTTATAAGGTATTTCTAAGAAAGATAACATCTGAAAGGTTATACCTGTTGTTTAAAATTAATGCTTGGGATTAAAAAATATTAAGTAGTAAGCTTCAAGTTAAATAAATATTAATTAAAGTAAAAGTTTTCTACCTGTATGGGATGTGAAATCACCTATGGAAGATGTCTTGGACTGAGCAGAGGAACAAATTAGTATAAAAAAAAAGAAGGCTTTGTTTGTTTGTTTGTTTGTTTTGTCACACAATGGCTAATAAATCATCAGGAAACTATATACAGCACATACAGATCCTGATATAATTAATAAAGGCTAATAAAGGTCCAGTGTTTCTGATCACTTTGGAATGGTATTGAAGCAAGGCACTTCTTGTACAGTCACATCATTCACAGACTACACTAGGGACATCTAACATATACATAACTGATTTATCTTTCTTTTTTCTTTTTTTTTCTATCACATAACTGGTGTTAAGGACATTTTAGATAAACTGTCAGCCTAGATATAAATGTTAACAGAAATAGAGAATCCACCAGAATTCCTGAGATGTTGTTGCAATGACTAAGAAAACTCATCTAAAACTGTACATCTAGCTTAATTTGAAGACTGTTATAACTTTGATTAAAAATGAAGAACTTTCTTCCTTCTATAGGCATTTATAACATATGATCATCATGCTACCCTTTAACCTTCTCTTAGATTAACTAAATAGATTGAATTTCTTACTAAACTTCTTACTACTTGTCATATTTTCCAAATATTTAATCATTTTTATTTTGCTTCATTATTAATCTTCCTGCAATCTAATTTCCATTTTCTAATTTTTAGTTTAGTCATTTACTTCTGTAAAATGTGATAAAAATACTCCCTTTTTTAAAGTAATTTTAAGTCCGCTAAGGTCTGTGTCTGCTTTTTTTCAGTCTTTTTAGGCAATTATAGTGTTTTAAAAGCACAGGGCACGATCCAGCTCAAGCCATAATTAAATTTACACACAAATACATGCTCTTTCTGTATCTCTTCAATCTACTTTTAAGTATGATTCCATATTTTGAGCATATAATATCATGAAGTATAGACATCACTGTGATTATTTCAACTAATTTGTGGACTTTGTGAGACATAGCAGCAGTTCAGTAAATACCAGTTTCGTTTTTTTTATTTAAAGGTGCCATATAAGTGCATAATCTTATCACCTTCCAATCTCCCTCTTTACCTCTCTCTAACCTCCCCATTTTTCTCCCTCATAATTTCATGTACTTTCTGCAGTCTTTCTATTTACTCTTCTTTATATGAAAGAACCATATGCTCCTCTTCTCCATTCTAATTCATTGAAAGGTACTACTGCTATCTTTACAGCAACCCTACAGGTAAGCTTATTCACTTCTGGGGTCAGGTGCATGCCCAAGAACGCTCAAATCCATGGATCAAATCCGTGGTCTGTGGATGAGCCCATTTCTCTTTCATGGATTCTATGGGAAAGACTGGCTGGATGGCAGCTAGCCTGGCTGCCCTACAGCTTAGACAAACCTCATGTCCGAGGTCCGTATATCCCACTGAAGTTTGGGTATTGCAGAAGACTTCATCTGGAGTTTTCAAGAATTTTGTACTTAGAAACTCCATAACTCTGAAAGGGTAAGAAGCAAACAAAATGTTGAAAAAATGAGCCGGAGACAGCCATGGAGAAAAGCTATGCTACAGCCTACCAGTACTTATGTAAATAGAATTTGAGACAGTAGTCAGTTGGGAGACAAAGGGAGCACAACAACATTTATGATACTGAAGGAAATTCTTTTTTGTTTAAATTGTTTTTCCCCTTATTATCTGAATTATCTATATCTGGATTTTCTCTTTCTCCTGTACTAGGATATTAACTCCTTTCTCCTTTTTTTTTTTTTTTTTTTTTGATTAGAATTTTGATATTCCTGATAATGTTCAGAACAACTAAAAAACCTGATGTGAGATTAAATGAATTCTTTTTGATTGACTTCAAGGGAGGATATGAATTTTCCTAATATTAAAAGGCACACAGAATAAGGGTAGTAATTTAAAACACATTAGCAGCTGGATATTTCCTAGTCCTTCATTGAGCTGTCTGCTAATGGAAGTGTATTGTGTAATAACCCCTTTCACTCACTTATGCTCTGTCTGACATGGCAAATCTTAGGAGTGCTTTAAGGTGAGTCTTTGGTATGTAAGGAACCTAGAATATAATCAATCCTTTGATAGGTAGTTCAATAACACTGTGAAAGAGTATGACTTGTAGCTACCAAGGATGCTGTGCTATTTGCAGAAATGTGAGATTTCTTATCAGGTAGCATGGTCTATACTTGGGAATAGAATATAGTGATTAGATACTCCAAAAATCATCAGGGAGCCTGGGAAGCTTTTCTTGGAAAATACTGGGACTTCCACAGCTTTTGTAAGCACTTTCTTTTTTTTTCCTTAAAGCTCTTCCCAGCTTCCAGAAGTTAGTGTCCACATACTTCCAGAAAGCAGTACACATACTGCTTATGGTGCTCATGGCATTACAGCTTGTAATTTAACAGTTATATTATTTTGAATATTATGTGGCTTCTAGAAAGAACTAATGACTGCACTAACCCAGCTTGTAACCTACTGATCTGTCTCTGCAGTTAAAGATCCTTACATGTAAGTCTGTTCTCCCACTATAAATCTAAAAGTAATACCACACATTCAGTGAGGCTTTTTTTTTTTTTTTTTATAAAGGTCCCACTCTTGCAGTCTTGTAAACTTCAGATTCTGCTTTTAAAATGTTCAGATGTACTATTCTTTTCAAATATAATTTTCAAATATTATTATTTTTGTCTGGATAAAAAAAAAAAAGAATTAGGAATATAATATAGTAACTTTCTATGACTTCTTCAATGAATAACTTCTTTTTTAAACTTCAAAATTAGTTTTAGATTTAGACACCTCTTTGGAGGCCTCAAACTTATATAATCTGCCCAAGGACACACAGGAGTCTGCAGCAATGAAAGGTCGAAGTCACAGGCTTTCTACAGCAGAGAGCAGTGTTGGAATCACAAAACAGAAAATTCCAATCTGATGAGGTGAGATGTGTCTTTTGAAACTTCTAAATTATAAATAGAGAAAAAATCAAGTGAGACTGTGACGTCTGCTTCTGCATGTACAGCCACTAGACTTGCACTGGTGGAGTCTGACCTGCAGTCCCATGTTGGAGGACGATTAAAACAGCAATTAGATAAATTATATTCCCTATATAGGCCTGTGAAGTGGGACTACAGGCATCTTGTAGAACAAAAAGGAAGTTTTGATCATGTAAGTTACATTGATGCTTAAGGGTTGTCAGGTGTTTTGACTCTTTCCATTGAAGACAAGAGCAAGCTACTTGGGATTTTTCCTCTGTTCTCTCTTCCACTCATATAATACTTGAAACAATCAGAATCGTGAGCTTTCCTTTCCTTTCATATGATTGTGTCATTTATGGATAGGAAAGCGGAGAAATGGTTTACTCTGTATTTTAGGATGGTGTAATTCTGCCAAGAGCCCCATTTGGAGCTATTTCCCAGTTCCCCACTGAGATCCTGCTTGAAATCAATGACTCACTAACTCAGAAACAGCCAAAACTTTTTACTAATATAATACATAATGTACAAATAGTTAAGGTTAAAACAATTACTTCAGTAAACAATTCTGAAATTGGTTTTTGCCTTTTAAAAATTACTGGCTTTAATTTTGTCCCAATACATGTATTTGCATTTAAATATACATAAGCATCTGTAAGCAAAGATTAGCAGATCCTGTTTTTAGAAATTTCTGCTTATACAACAGCCACCCTTTTATATTAATCATGCAAATTGTAATGATATTCTTCAATAGAATTCAAATTTTAGGCTGCTAATGACCTTTATAGACATTTTTGTGTCAGCAGTAATCATATGTGCATCAAGTTCAACTACATCTGAATAAAGCAACTTTATAAGATCTCCCCATTTAAATCAACATAAAATCATCAATTGTAACTCCACTAATATCAGTCTAACATTATAATGCAGTGGCAATTTGTTCCTGTTTGCTGCTGCTGGCAGGCCTAAGAAGCACAAAAAATACTGAGACAGATGCACAAGTAATCAGTTATGTCACTTTATTGATGCATTCCTGATTATTCCTTAACGAGGCAGAATTTCTGAAGAGGGAGTACTTGTCCCTAATGAATGTTTCTTCAGATGCCAGATTTGTTTGGCTTATACACCTGCTTTCCTTATATGACCTGCTATCCTTAATCACTACTTACAGGTACACCAGGAAAGCAAAATGCTTGGAGCAGCAGTGGTTCAAAGATCCTCCTCTTCCGTAGACTGAGAACAGAGATAGTGGTTAAATAGAAAGAGTGAGATTTGGAGAAGTAAGTGTTTGAGCAGTTTAACTCAAGTTAAACAGAGAGAAAAGGGGAGGGAAAAAAGTATGATAGAGTGGTTTTACACAAAATAAAAGGTTACTGGCCATTTTGATGTTGTGCTGATTTGTTTACTGAACACGCTGCATTTTTTTACATTTTACAAGTTTTTCTCTCATTCTCTTCAACTCAAAAGCTGGAACATAATATATTTATATATAAATATATAAACATATAATACATAATACATGCCATCTTTGCTCATTCCCATTAATAGTGATTCATTAAAGACCTCATAGAACATACCCAAAAGAGGGTTTTTGAGGTTTAAAATAAAAATTGTGTTTATGGATTTGTTCCACAATGTGGAATCTAGAAAGATGTATTATGTAAAAATAATTCTTCTGGTGGGAATGGAAACACATGGACACACAAAATAAGATTCAAAGTCATGACTAATCTATAGCTGAGAATATGAAATACTTAAGAAAATATTAGTTCCTTTTTCTAAGTTCCTTAGTTCCTTTTTTTTTTTTTTTTTTCTTTCCAGATTTACAGCATCTTTTCAGGAATGTGTATGGAGAAATAAGTTTTCTTCAAATTGAGCAAACTAGATGAGAACCAGTTCTGATTTGGAAGTCTAGTAGTACTATAAGTACTATAACCTACTATAAGTAGGTTTATGCCCAATCTAATACATGCTTTCTCTTTGTTTGCAAGCAAATGTTCTGTTCTGCTGTGACACATTTTTCTATGCAGTGTTAGCATCTTGTAGCTGCAAATTCATAGCTAAAAAGTGGAGCTACACTGTTGATTTTAAGGCTTACATAGGAATGCATCAAAAATACCCAACTTCACTCTCTGTGTCAGTATGACTTTAACTGGGAGAAATATGGGCAGCAAATTTTCTTTCTTCTTTTGTGAGAGGGCCACTTGTCTTCTTTGTGTCAAATGGGGACTTTCATATTTGTGGCTTTCAAATCTGCCATGTACACAATTACTTCATGTATGGGGAAAAAATTTTCATTGCAAGGATAAGCTAGAATATTTCATAAGTTTATGGGCCAGTTCTTTATCACTTCCATCACATCTATGGCAACATGGGTGCTCTGGGTGCTCTTTAAAAGTAGTGCTCTTGGAAGTCATGCAGTTAAAGAGTACCAAGAGACAGCCAGTGCCTTCCTTCTGCATGCCAGTAGGCCAGAGTAGTATCTCCAGACTATATGCGTGTCTATATATCTATAAATTCCAGAAAATGAAGAATAAGCAGGGATTGTAGAGCAGTCAAGGTATCTGGGACTATTAGTCAAGTAGCCCACCAGTGGAGAGTTCCTTTGCAGCTCTTATTTTCTTAGGAAAGCTCTATAAGGAACATAGCCAAAGTAGTAGGAATCATATGTCGTATAACAGATACAATATTCCTGAATACTTTTCCTTGGGTGATCCTGAACACTGTTTGTGGGAATTGAGGAAATATGATTAGGTCACTTACGGATGGGAAAGCGGAGAAAAGGTTTACTCTGTATTTTAGGATGGTGTAATTCCGCCAAGAGCCCCATTTGGAGCTAGTTCCCAGTTCCCCACTTTTCCATTCAATGACTCCACAGAATCTCCTGCCTTTACAAGCCAGATTACAAGCCAGATTGCGGTATTCCTCATGATTCTTGCACAATACAAAGGCTTATTGACTCGGTGCAGGCAGATGATGTATTGATATTTGTATTGTTTCTATGGAATTTGGTACTCTGAAGATAAACCTTTTGTTTGACTAGAAATATAAATGTTCAATTTCTGTATCCTTTTCATAAGAGTCAAGATATCATTGTCAAGAACTTTCTTTAACTACTAAATGAGAAACAGGTGCTGGAAAACCTCTTTATGTGTTGTCTTGGAATCTCCTCTCATCTCCCCCTGTCCTGTGAAGATTACATGTATATTCTAATAGTATTCTAACAGTAATAATTCCATGCTCACTGAATGTATGTGTTCAACATTTCAAGTAGAATTAATTGACCTTCTCAGATTCAAGCTCCTCTAAGCTTCACCACTGATTTAGATTGGATGGTTATGATAATTCTCTTTTTGTTTGTGACTATTAATTCTCATAGGATAACTTCCCTCTCCGTTAGAAAGAGGAAGAAAATAATTTCCTACTTCCCATAAAACCTCCCAGGAAATTATGAAAATGCATTAATTTACTATTTCATAATGTCATATGAGACAAACAAGCAAACAAGCAAGTAAAAACCCTAGAATATCCTATCTCATTTGAAATACTCCAAATCTAAAACAGTATGTTTTTCAGATCTAAAGGTAGCTTTTAGAATTTTAAGGAATTTGAAGGAAAAATATAGATATATATTTATAAGTACAATAAATACTTTTGAACTTTAATCAATAAGCCATAAAGAGAAATAAGAAACAAGAAAATAAGCCTTTTCTCTGTTCTTCTGCTCTACTCTGCTTTCCTCATTTCCTATCTCTTTTGAAAATCATGGCAAAACTCCCAGTCAGTTTAGTGTGTTCCAAATTTCATTCCTGCATGGCTGTGATTTTCTGTTTCTAATGGTTGTTCCTAAAAGGCAATAGGCACAGAAGAAGATAATTAGCCTGGTAAATAAGTTTGTTTGCTGAAGTGAAAAAATAAATTCATAAACAACTTGGAAAGCTTTGGAAGAAAAAAAAAGAAAAAAAGAAAACTAGCCTTTTTTTTTTTTTTTCCTTTTTTTGGCAGTAGCTTGAAGTTTCCATTCTAGCAAATCTCTCCAATGCATGACCCACATAAGTAAAAGTCTAACTAGAAATGCAGCTTTCCACATTCAGCTAATATTCTTACATCTGAAGCTAACTGTGGCCAGCTACTGTTCCTACACCGTCAATCTGTTTACCAGTTATGCTTCCCTGTAAATGAACTGTAGTTCCATCTATACCAAGGACTTGAGATAATTGTATGAAAACAGCACGGAAAATCACGATGTTTTATAGGTGCCAGAATTTTAGAAGAAATAATGCCTGAAATTCAGTTATACTTGCTTTAAAATGTGACAGATATTTAAATGCTAGCATTCCTTCATTTTTCAAAAAGCTTTTCTCAGCCTTAACACTATTCTAAGCTATACAAGTTGTATATATAAAAAAAGCTAAATTATACCATTTAGCCAAGCCCTGAGTAGACACAATTTCTTCTGCTATTTTGAACTTTCCAAAGGAAAAGTCTACCTTATAGCATTTCATTAAAGTAGCTGAAAGCTATGGAGCTGGACAAAAAAGTCTATTTCTATATTTTCCAAACAGGGGTAATGGACTTCTGATATATTTATTTGTTGTAACATGGAAAGTCACAGAAATATAGGCTGGAGAGTCAGATAGTCTGATCTGCGGTATCAGTGCTAGATTGCCCAGTCTTGGTTTTGTCCACCCAAGTACTGAAAAGTCTCCAAGGATGAATAGAGACTTCATAAAACCCCTGGCCAGCCTGATAAGTGCTACACTACTTGCCTAGTTGTGATGATGATGACGATGATTATGATGTACACTCTGAAACTCCCAAGACAAAGTTTATGGCAATTTCCCCTTGCAATCATCATCCACCATAAATTTCCACAAAAATATGCTTGAAAATGAATTTTGGTTTTTACATAAATACACAACATAGCTCTTGAACAGACAAACACATATGTGCAAATGCAAAATTAGGCCTTTTATCATTGCAAACAAGTTTTATGTAATTGGCAGTTTGAATGGCTTGAGACTCTATGTCTACAAAAAGATCAGTTGTAAAATACCTTTTCTGCCTTCCAAGAGTTCCCTTTCCTCCTGGAGTAGTCTTTCCATGTTTACCTCCCAAATAGGCTTGCATAATGAGTAATGATCATTGCAATTATAAGTTAAAAGAGAAATATTTCAAGAAATGTGTTAGTAATTTAAAATGATAACATTATTTTAAAAATGTAAGTGCATGCAAAATTCTATAAGATTCTTGATTCTTGATCAAGGTTCTTGATTTTAATGTTAATATCATACTGGAAAATAACGAAATGCTCCCTTCCTCTTCTTCATCTCCCCGATAATTCCTTTCTTCCTCAAATATCAATTAATCAATCATGTAAGAAATCACCCAGGTCAATGAAAGGAGGACTAAATTACTATTTTCTGAAAAATTATAGCTCTATATTTATCATGCTTTACTTTGTAATTTTTATTCTATTAGTCTCGTTTACAGGCAAAGGGAAAGCAAACTTTATATATATATATTTGCACAGTAACACATACTTAATTTCTACTTCTTTTCCTGGTGTTATGCTTATCTTTCTGTTGCTTGTACACAAAACACCTAAGATTGGTGTTTTTATTTTGGAGGTTGTGGTGGGGATGTTATGGTGAATTGTCAGTATCTGGAGACCTTTGCTAGGAGGAACTTGATGCTTAAGTCAATGAGTTCTTTTTCCTCATTATAGGATTTACTTAGGTCATTTTCATATGTTTGTTAAAATATTTTTACACCTTTGTTCTTTAGCATTGGTATGTAGCACCTTATTACATCAAAATTTACTATACAGGATGCCTTTTCTGTATCTTAGCTACTACTTTGCTGTCTGTATAACATCGAAAAAACAGGATTTGTCCAGCTCCAGGTCTACATTTCTTTAACTGACACACCATGGACTAGTAGTTTATTGCATGCCATCCCCAGAGCTGAGTTTGTGCCCCATCTCTTATCATCCCATGCCTGCACTTCTCTACACATCACCCTGTGTCTCCAGTGCTCAAGACCTCTGCTCTCACCCCAGACTGATACATCTCTCCACAATATCATGATGTCAGACTAATAAATATCTCCTTCTATAAAGAATAACCGAGCACTTGTTACTGCTATCTATATAAAACTATGATTGTACCAAACAAAAATATACAAAAGTAAAACAAATCAGTCATATAGACACTCAATCAGTGAGAAATTGCTGTCACAGGTTAAAGGGTTAAAAAAAGCTGCAGGCAGGTTTAAAAAATTCAGACAGATGAGCCTCAGTCCAGAGGCCTTGAAAACTTAGTGCAAAGTTTATGGACTGCTACTAGCAATGGAAAGACGATATTACAGGGCTGCTTGATAGCAAAATGCAGTGTTTCTGCAAAGCTAATTAGGTGGTGCTACTTAAGTTTAAATTTGTTACAATAATGCCTCATCCACATGGCATTTATTTATACAGTGAAAGAACAAGGAATCACAGTAGGTAACTAAAAAAAATGATCTACTTCTCAAGATCATGCTTTTTTCAGGTCATTACATTGCATTGCAGCAACACATCTCATTCAAAACAGATTGCAATACTCCTATTACCAAAATACATCATATTTTCAAGTTGTCATTATGCCTTAAAGCAACAAAAGTCGTGATCCTCTTTCTCCTTTAAGAGGGTAATGGATTCATATCAAGCACAAAAAAAAAAAAAAAATCTGGTCTTATCCGTTATTTCTAAGTGTCCAGTGAACTAGAAAATCTAAAGAAATGAGATTAAAACATTCCTTATTTTAGTGCTTTGAACAGTTCTGTAACAATTCTAGGACAGGACAATAATCAGTTTTCAAGAAATAATTCAGTCTAGGCTCTACCGCTGCAAATTTAACATGTATGGAAAGTCAGTGAGAAAATGAACAGTTAGAATTCATGAAAATTCAGTATTGGAAAATTATAGCAAGGTCAAGAAGAAATTAGAGAAGGCAGTAAATTTTAGCCTTAGAAATATTGTCTGCATAGAAATGTGGGGCAATAGCTCAAGAAAGGGGAAATTAGAGAAAATGGCCTAACAGAAGCTACAGCATTACAGAGGCTTCCTTGGGGTGCGAGACAGTTAGCACTTACAGGACGGTTGGTATGTGTGGAATCTACTTCTTCACGATTTCCTTGGCAACACAATCTGCCCTCCTGGCACAGGAGTAAGTGTAAAATAAGTAATGAGTGTAAAAGAAGAGTGGAGCAGAGTGGAGACACCATGGCCAAAATCTGTTGGATTCCCTGAGGAAGGGATAATCTGATGGTTCCAACCAGAAGAGGAATGAATGGAGGGTAGAGTGGAGTGAAGACAAACTCTGTTGTCTTCAACAGAGACAGCCAAACTCTGTTGTACTCCCTGCAGAGGTGGCAACCTGGTGGTACCATGCAGCTGATAAGCCACATAGTACAATAAGATGTCTGGTGCTGGGCCAGCACTGGTGGCAGCTCAGTCCCTTCCAATGGACTTTGCTCGAACTTTCCTAATTCTAACCTCATTATAATACCAACACACACCTCCATCCCAAAAGTTATCCACCTCCAAGGAATGACCACTACTAACTGAGCATGTTCTCTAGATTTTCAATTGACTTGAGAGGTTTTTAAACCAATCAATAACAAAAGTTAATATGACTAAAGTTACTCAAATTCCACTTAAATGTAAAGAAAATATACAAAAGAGGAACTAAGGAAGGAATCATAGAATCATAGAAAGCTTAAGGTTGGAAGGGACCTCTGGAGATCATCTAGTCCAACCTCCTTGCACACTCAGGATCACCTACAGCATGTGGCACAGGACTGCAGGACTGCATCCAAGCAGGTTTGCAACATCTCCAGAGAAGGAGACTCCACAACCTCCCTGGGGCACCTCTTCCAGTGCTCTGTCACCCTCACGGGCAAGAAATTTTTCCTTAAGTTTCTGTGGAACTTGTGGTGTTTCAGTTTGTGGCCATTTCCTCTAGTCCTATCAGTGGCCACCACTGAGAAGAGGCCAACCCCATCCTCCTCACTGCCTCCCTTGCGGTGCTTATAGACACTGATCAGGTCTCCTCTCAGCCTTCTCTTCTCCAGGCTGAACAGGCCCAGCTCTTGCAGCCTTTCCTCATAGGGCAGATGTTCCAGACCCCTGATCATCCTCGTAGCCCACAGTAGTACACAGTACTCCAGGTGTGGCCTCACCAGGGCTGAGTAGAGGGGCAGGATCACCTCCCTCGACCTGCTGGAGACGCTCTTCCTAATGCACCCCAGGATCCCATTGGCCTTCTTAGCCACGAGGGCGCACTGCTGCCTCATGGTCAACTTTTCATCCACCATGACGCCCAGGTCCCTCTCTGCAGCACTGCTCTCCATCAGGTCAGTCCCCAGCTTGTACTGGTGACTGGGGTTGTTTTTCCCCAAGTGCAGGACCTTGCACTTTGTTGAATTTCATAAGATTTCTCACTGCCCAGTTAGAGGGACGTTAGAGGGAAGACTCCTTTGTAACTTCTGGGATTGGTTGATGGACTCATCCCCTTTTCCTCCGCTTGGCTTGGGACGCCGTCTAAGGGGACTCCTTGAGACTCACAGCCCTCTCTCCCATCTTCGGGAGTGTGTGATGATTGCACATTTGTACATTAGAAGCTAACTAAGAACCCTACACTGTAGTAGAAAATTTTCTGTACTGACATCCGAAACCTGCTTTGAATAAATCATGCTATTTTTGAACTTGACAAACTGTTTTGAATGTGGTAGCACCCACAGTCCACAGACTGTGAATCCAGTACTGCCAGAGTTGGGCCTATAGCTACCCCAGTATTTGATATCACTATTTGAGTCTAGTGGCCCCCAGTCCCTCCTAACCTCTGAGCATTGGCTGGAAAGCAAGAGGATCCATCTCTAACCAAATTTACCCTGCCCTGCTTCAAACCACAACAGAAGCCCATTTTAAAGTATTTTCTGTATAAATATCTGAATATCTTAGTATTATAGACTGAGTACTATGCTGAACAAAAACAAAAAGAAGTTAAAGAGGAAACGAGAAAAAATAATTTGGGCATCATGAAGCAAAGCAATCATTAATTCTAATAGGGTTTGAAAAAAAAACATGAAATTGTAATTTGATATGACTGTCATGGAAAATTGAGAAATATTAGAAACTTTGGAATATTTCAGAAATATTAAGAAATTTGTCTTTCTAACGGCATATTTTCTGTGTCCTGTGAGCATTCACTGTTTTTCTGAACAGAACTCTTGCTGATATGCTGAAAACACCAGGCTCATCCATACCCAGATACATACAAACATGCAGGCTTATGTCAAAGGAACAAAAACTTATCTTTTGCTGGAATGAGGAGAGAAACTTAATTTAATCTCTCCTCAGTTTTTGAATGTAGTGTGAATGCAGTGCAAGAAGGATCAAGAAGTCTGAGTAAGCTCTGCAGGATATGTAAGAGTAGCTCAACTAGGCTGCAAACATTAATCAGCATTCTCCACTGTGCCATCCTTGCACTTTGGTATATGCAATACTGTATGTCACTGCCTCCATCAGCAGAAGAAAAAACAAAAAATCATGCCTAGCTTCCACTTCAGCTTTAATGTATGAAAATCTTTGTTTCCAATTACCTTGTTTTGGCAGACATAGGTGTTACATGAAGAACTACTCAATGGCCTCTCTAAAGTCAATTATACAATTCCCACTCTTCAGTGAGACTAAAGTTTCGTCTGAAATCGAGAACAATTTAGATGAATTAGTAATAAAGAATACTCATCTATAAAAAGGTTGAGAACAAAGGAATGATTCTTTATGCTAACTTTAAGCAACCCCAGCCAGTTGAACGGATGCCTATTTAGTAAACATTAATTCTGGTTAATGAACCAGATAGTTCATATCTAACAAGCAAAAGAGTTGTTAAAAAAGACTCTAAATAGCACTAGGTTTCAGAAGCAGATAATGTTTCTAAGAACCCTAGAAACCAAACTGAGGCAATTTAATAAGCAATTTTAGAAGCTCAGTTGTTTTATTCTAAACTTAATTTTCTTTTTTCTAATAAAAGTGTCTGGAGAAAGGTAGAATAAAGTCTAGAAAATGTAGAATAATTAGTGTCCTCATTCCTATGAAAGTTCTCAGACATTTATTATTGGAAAGATCAGTCTGGGGTTACATGCTTGGTTACAGAAAGTCAATAAGCTTTCATTAAAAAAAAAAAAAAAAGAGAAGAAACTCTAGTGAAAGGTCGGGTTGGCTTAAGCTCTAATTAAACCATTTGTGTTTGGGGGGTGGTTGGATTATATTCAGGAACACATTAACTGAAACTAAAATTAGCCCAGCCTATCTTCTTGTAACACAATGCAATTTATTAAAGAAAATTAATATTTTTTCATAAAGATTCACAGCTGAAAATGCCAATATTAAAGTATTGTGCTAAAACCTTAGGGTTTTAGCTAGTTTTTTTGGCAAAAGTTCATATGGTAAGCAACATTTTGCCTACAGAACTTATAATTCTTCTCTCATTATATTCTAAATAAGGTGCATATTGTGCCCTTAATTGTTCTGCTACTTATTCAGCTATCTTTTTCTAAAATCTCAGCTATAATAACATTTCATCACATGACTATCAGCACAACGTGCACCAGTATTCACAATGTTTTAGGGTACCCATCCAATAAAACACTGCAAACCTCTTGCTTGTAGTACAACTGAAGTTTTTCTTCTGAAGTATTTCCTATTAAAAACTGCAAGAATTTATTATTTTTCTTCTTTACAACATAATTTTGAATTTTAAAAGTACAACATTAAAAGAGCCAGACATTTAATTTAAATAAAATTTATAAATACGAGTGAAAAGAGATTATTTTTTCTTTTATCTTTAATAGAGAGAGGGTAAGAAGAAAATAAAAGGTGGCAGGCAAGAAAAGATTTTTTGAGGAGCCGTTTTGTTCTCCATTTAGTTATTGTTATTGTTGTTGTTGTTGTTTACCTTTTTTGAGCTTCAATTTTGAAAACGTTAGTCATCTGAAACTGAAGGAAAATAAGTTTGAGGATTAAGCTCATTCATTTCAGTTCTGTCATTTTGGGTCAAATCAGAATAATTTATATGGGGAACCTGAAAAGAAGTGACATCATCTAGACCTTTTCCTTTAAAAGACTATTCAGCAGCCTCCTTCTTCCCTTTGTGAAAGCTTCTAGAAAGAGTTCATTATCCATTTCTTCCTATCATATTCTTTCCCAGTTTGAGTATTTTAGATCACACTACAAGACTAATTTAGAAAATGTTATTTCACGGTCCTATATGCAAATTAGCATTTAGGGGACTTCTGGGACTTCTTGTACACAATAATGTACTCACTTGAAAAGGATATTTTTTATTAAACTCTGTAAATATATTTTAACAATGAAACAGCTCTGCCTTTGAAATAGCCTTAGGCAGTGAAATGCTTTCTGACTGTTTGGTATGTGAAAGGCTCTGTAGATGGAGAAGCAGGAACACTTCCTAGTTTCCCTAAGGCATCAATGACAGAAGAGTTGACCCTGTTCCCAAGTTTTACTTCTGTTCTTCTCATGTAAGATACTGCAAGGCAGAGCTGCTATTGGAAGTTACTTGCAAATCTTCTTAAGTCATTTTACCCTCTTGAAAAGGGTTGAAATTCATCTCACATAATGGTATGAAAGTTATTGTCATTGCCTAATATCAATTCAGAACTAAAAGTCAGAAACAGTATATAGAACTTCTTTCTCACAGGCCTCTTGTCTTTTTTGCTGTAAAAATCAAAGGCACAAAAGCCACAGCTGTTGCGCTGAAAGCCAGATATGAGCTTGGAATACACTATGCAGGCACCTATTACGCTCCTCCCTGTCGATCACGTGCATGCTTACAATTAGTGTCTTCAGAAACAGCTTCTACAGCTCAAAGGCAATGAAGGTCTCAGAATCTTTCCATTCCTGTTCATTCTTCATAAAAACTTAATTGCATTAGAACATATATGGGGGTATATAAAATAAATATATACATATATGTATATATAAAATAGGGGTGTGTGTATATACACATAGATACAAATATCAAATAAAAATATTTTAACATTCACACTCATTGTACTATTTATAACCACTATAATACAGACCACAGTCCTACAAGAATTAAGCATTCGAAATCAGGGGTCTGCCCCTCTGTGTATATCGACTCTTTCACAAAACATTCATCTCACGTATAAAATGTATAAAATGAGAAACAGTGAGCAAATGTATAAGAGCAAAGCTCTATTTCTTCCTACAGCTTTGTAAAAATCCCTTACTTAACCCAAAACATTATTAGTAACATCAAAGAGGTTACAGTGTTTTTCAAAGGTGATTTCAGCTCAACAAATAGTAGGCTTCTCCCAGCCCCTTGTTGAACAAATATCCTTTTGTAGTGTCACAGAATAGTAAAGTCATAGAGGCTTCTTGAAGGAATTTCTATGGAGAATAGGAAGACGTGACAGGCATCATCTTTTTACTTGAGTGTCGGTGTTGTTACGCCTGAGGAAATGAGGCTATTCTTGAGCTGTGTCTGGAAAGGCAGTCATACAGTGACATACACGTCACTTCTGATAGACTAATACTCAGCAGCATTGCTTTCTGAAGTTCCCAAACAAGACATATCACGTCAAATCTGATTAATCCGTCATGTCACTTTTCATAGCAAAGTCATGTATGATGATAAAACAGAGAGAAAAGTTTAAAGACATGGTAAAAAAAAATCTTATGATATGCACACATCTTCATTTATGAAACTTTTAAGTAAAGGAGGGCTAGGTCCAAGGTTTCATGTCCCCCTGTGTTCTTTATGTTGTAGCAAAAATGAGGAGAATGATCATGCCTTTGACAAAGAATACAAAGATTCCACAATACATCATAACACAAAGATTCATGATACATCAAAGTAGTTGCATGAATAGTCATAGGAAAAAATGATGTAGAATTGGAGGTAATACCTCTTCTTTATGTCTTTAAAAATGAATACGTATAGAATCAGAATATAAGCTAAAACTACTCTTCTTCCAGATATGACCATCAATTTAATTTACTTCATTATGTTTTATATCATGTCTCAGAAAAGCAATATCTGTGTAATAAAAGTATAGTGAAATATACTGAAGAATGTTATGTGTATAATAATGAAATGTTTTTAACAGAGAGGATAATGTAGGCTCATTCCATAGAGCTTGCAAAAATCTTCCAAATCTCTAAAACTGCAATAGCAAATGTAAAACATTTTATGTTTATATGCCATATACACAGACACAACTCTTAGAGGAGATTCTTTGAGATATAAACTTTTGAAAATAAGAAAAAAAAAAAAAAAAACCCACACACTAGTTAGTAACTTCCAGCTGTTTATTTTTCCTGCTTTTCTTCAATCAGTCTTTGATGAGGTGAGAATGAGATGGTTACTGGACAGACTTTGATATCCTAGGTGCTCATTGTTTTAGCAAGATCATATGTTTAGTTTTATCAGAACACAAAAAGCAATAACTTTTTAAAATGTGTTGATAAACTGAAAATGGTGATACAGTAAGTCACCAAAATATGGGATCAGATTTTAAGGAGATGCAAATTCTTGCACCTTCAACATACACTTTCATTCACGAGTAGAAAGTGTATCAGTAAATAGGAAAGTTTACTTTATGAGCTAAAGATACTCTGAGAGCTGGTCTGAGCTGCACAGTAAGCCCCTTTTTCCATTTAACTTGTATGTATGCTTGAAATATTTGTTAATAAGTATCTTAAAATTCTCAGAGACTTTTTTATATTTTTTTTTCTGTTTAGTTTAATATAAGTGCTTATGTCTGGACCTGAGATGTCATGGAAAAACTGAGATAATGGAGATGAATTAATCTGGTCTTCAGTGGAGCTTCATGGCCTCGATCTACACTATCACTCTTCTCCTTAAAAGGGGCCATAAAAACATAAGAAATAAGCAGATAAGAAATGCTTTATTGTTTCAGATCAGTGATCTATCTCCCATGGCAGCAATAGTAAAGGTTATTCAGTGAGAGCATGTCAGCCTGGCTATTGTCTGTTATTAGAAATATTAGAGGGTATTTACTTGCCTGTTACCTTAAGTTTCTCTCTATAGATTTCTTGTCCTTAATTTATTTGCCAAGCAAATCACACATATCTAGTAATGGCCAGGGAATAACTGCTTTTTGGTAAAAAGATCCTGGAATTTCCAGATTTGGTAGGAAATTAATAATATTGAAAATAATGTTATTATTTCTGGATTTTCAGCTATTTATGAAAAGCAGAATAAAAAATGTGTATTGTAGCATGTTAATATTTTCATGTAAGTATTTAAAGAATATGTATCCTGAAACAACAACAAAAAAAAAAGAGAATCTCTTTTCTTCATTAAATACATGTTCACATTTTATGATTATCAGCATTATTTAGGATCAGGACTGAAAATTTTAATATATTCTGGAATTAAATAAGGACATTTTGAGGATAACACAGCAAATACTGTTCAGATGTGTTAGAATTTTTTCTCCAAAACAATAAGGACATAAAAAATTGTTAATATATTGGATCCTCACCTTTTAATGATGTGCTTAAATTTACTTCATTGTGTTCTCTCCTCATCCCCACCAAACTCTTTATCAAAACTTGCAAAAAAGTTTATTTTGTCATGTTTACAAAGTTTGGAAAAAAGAGTATACTCTTCAGAGGCAGAAAAACATATTTCCATGATATTTATGTACTCGGTTATTCTTTGTTTTGTGTACTGCACCCACTCTGAAATTCAGGCCTTAAAAACCTTCCCTCAATACTGTTGATGTCTAACAAGTTGTCTTTCAAAGTCTATGTATATTATATGCTCAAGGAATGTCTAACATCATAAACTTGATTTTTGTAGTATATCATATCATAGATGCCCAAAGTAATCACTTTTAAATATAGATCCAGGTTTTGTGGATATTTCTCACTATATACATCTGTATATATTCTTCCACCTACTTTCCAAATTCTTTTATGTAATGGTAAGAACTGAAGAGTGCTGACAATTACAAAGTTCATGTCTATCTACCTCCTTTTTGTTATTCCATATGCTGATCCACATTCTTTTTAAGAAAAAACAGTACCTTCCCTTCTGTGTTTTACCAGAACTTTTATATATCTTAGATATTCCAAAAGTTGATATAGGGAAGTAATGAAGGTATTCTCTTTCCAACAGCATGTAGTTTAAATCCTTTTCTAGAAGATGAGTAAGGTTTGATATCATCCTATATTGTCCTGATACTGCAGTTCTGCAATAAAATATTAGTTTAAGAGACAGAAAAATATATATATAATGGGGAAAAAAAAATAGCAAAGCAATGCACCATTCTGTGCCTCAAAATCATTACTTGTTTTTAATATAAGCCATAAAATATGTTCCAATCCCCATGTTTTGCTTTCTTTAAACACATTCTACACTCTGAAAAGGGTTTTACTGAATGCTTAGTAATGTGCTGAAAGAAAATACTTCTTTCCACACACCTGTGCACACATACAGCCTACAGAGGAGCTTATAAAAGTTATCTCTTCTACTAAGACTATTACTTCCAGTGTTTCGAGGGCACCTATGTTGACTGAATAACAATGAAAACAAACATCCCAGATTTATGAGTATCTTATACAAAAGGATAATATTTGCTGCATTGTATATTGTTAAGATTAATTTCACCTAATTCATGTGAAGACTAGCAGAATTTCTTTGGCAAATGTAGTGAAAAAATCCTCCAAAAATGAGGTCCAAAACTAGTTTAGAACATTTCCTATCAGCAATGTATGGTCATGTCAATGATTTTCAAAGTGCTAATTCACTTAGGATTTTATCTTCTCTAGAATTCCTCCAAAGAAAGATATTCCGCCTCTGAAGATATCCCCCCTTTTTTTGACCTGGGGAAAAAAAAATGCCGAATGCCAACAGAAGGACTTTTAGTTTCTTTCTGATGAAGATATAGAATCTCAACTAGAAATATTTAATTTTGATAGGCAAGATAATTGTCTTATCACATGATCTTTCAAGAAAATCTAAAAAAGCAAGAAGTATGGCTTTAATATGGATGGAGCTAAATGACTGAAGTAGAGTGAGAATAAAGGAACAAAAAACAGTAAAAAATGATTCAACGAAAATTTCAACAAAAATCATTCACGAAGAACAAGGACAAAATGATTCCTGTGAATTCAGTACGACTACTCAGATAAGAGTAGTAGTTCCTTTTTTTCATTTTTTTTTTTTTTCCTGAAGAAAGCTAGTTTGAGATAAAGCCTGGGAGAACTGAAAGTTTATTGTTATATGAATCCTACACAAGAATATTCTCTAAAATCATTTTGAACATAATGTATATAGAATAAAAACAGTCACAGTATGGACTGAAACAGACAAGAACTAAAACCAAAAAAGAACAATCTATAAAAATTGTGTGTATATATATAGGTACATATATAAATAAATATCTATATAAGGGGGAAAAATGATCAATCTCTCAGCTACCTAATTAGTTTTAAGAGGTACAGGATATTATGTATTTCAAAAGAAATATCTATTATGCAGAAAAGATAAAGAAAAGAGCTTCTGCTGTTGATGTAAAAAGGAGTTACATCTAGAAATACTGTTGTCCCTAATATTCTTTTCATTAATTTATTTAGCATGAATTCATAATCTGGCTGACATTTCAAGTAAGGTCTCCACTGTGTCTGAAATAATCAGTTTGTTCTGCTTGGCAAAGCTATTTACTCTTGTTATGTTAAAATGAATCACATTAGGAGAAACTGACTTCAGGTGGCAATTAATTGAGACCAGGGATACAGCGCTGGTTATGGTCTTGCAGATTAGTTCTTTGTGTGCATTCAGTTAAGATTCCCAGCTCCTAGCAACACCAAGTCTTTGTTAATAGATTCTTATCAACAGACTACTTTAGAATGCATCTCTTGATTGGAAATAAAAAGCATATCTTTTCCTACACTTATAAGTGATTTTAAGCACTTTTGAAACTCGAGATACATACTTATAAGGTACACTTGACCAGAGATAAACTCATAATTTAATACTATTTTAATGTTAAAAAGAAAGAACACATTTGTTTTCACTGCAAATCATTTATTGTCACACTTTATTCCTGATTCATAAAGCAAACAATTGTCTTTTTAGGAAAAATGTGAGTAAAACAAGTTTGTCATCACAAATGGCAAGTCCTAGAGACATCCATGAAGTCATTCTTGCCAGTAAACAGAGCTCTTATGCAGCACCTTGAAATTTGAATACATATTCAGTCTCTTTAACCAGTCTGGGAAAAAAAAAAAAAAAAAAAAGTGTATGTATGTAAATGATCACACTTTCTATTAAGTGTACATGCATTTATAGATTTCCTGTCAATAAGGGAAGATTTTAGCAATAAAGGTCATTTCTTTCCTTATTCAGTGAAGGTATGAAACTTAAGGAAAATGATTACTGTGTTTCCACTATATCTGTTATGTAGGAATGATGAAAAGAAAGTTCTCTGTCTGTAACCACTTGCTGATGTTTTAGAACACCGATTTCGCTGTTCCACTTTATAAAGTAAGATTACAAAAATCATTACTCATAAAATAAGCCAAATGTTTCTAAAACAAGTTTCTGAAGTAATTTCAAGTGGTAAAAAACACACTACAACACATGCTATTAGCTGTGGACTGCTCAGCTCAGTTTTTTGCTGCCTCTCACAAATTTATTCTTGAAATACTTTACCAAGGCTGAACAGTGGCACTCATTTGCAAAGCACACAAGTGGAATTCTGTCATCTGGATTTTTCTTCACTAATCTCTGTTAAACTAGATAGATATGCTTTAAATCTTGAAGCACAACTCATAGTTATTGTCTTTAAGTCACATACATATCTTTGTAATTTGTTATCCCACAGGTAAAGTATAAAGTAGTGGCATATTTAGATGGGTTTCTGCCACCCTGCGGTGACTTACATTTTATCTGCAATCTTCCATGCTCTTCCTGATGTATTTCTTGATCAGTATTACAGACAAAAGTATACATGTTGTAAAGTACTTGAAATTTTAACAGATGTCTGAATCAAAAATCCTTTTGATTTTTAAACGCGGCCAGCTCCTAATGTCACACCTCATTTTATGTTGTGACAGACTCAGATATAACACAAGAAAAACAACATAAAAAACTTCTATGTCTCACAATGAAATACTTTCTACAGGACGATTAAAGAAATAAATCAGCAGTTTACGCAGCTGCTGTTTATTTTCTCTGTGAATCAGATATGTTTCCTAATATAGGTTTTGTCACTTGGAATTACGTCTCTTGGAAATTAAATTTCTCACTGTTTTCATTAAATAGCATCAGGAGATCTTAAATTATATCATTCCAAGAAAAACTATGTTGCTTCATTTTATGATAAGTTCCAGAAGACTACCATGCTAGGACATAGTCATGTACAAACACTTAGCAACAAATACTCTTCTCGCCCTGCTCGATCTTTTTAGGCTTGGGCTCCATCACTATTCCAGTTTGAAGCACTCCATCAAGATGTATTGCAACAGGCAAAAACAGAAGCAGTCTTAAATATGTTCCTGTTGGTGTACTGCAAGGATCTAAATGTCAGAAATATATTCTAAATACATTATTTATTTATTTATCTATTTATTTTATTTACTGTATGGCAACAAACTATATTTTAGATGACTACTACAAGCATTTATTTTTAGTTTTTGGATTTTGTTTGTTTGTTTGTTTGTCTTGTTTTGAAATTAACATGCAAGTGCAGAAACATAATTTAACCAAAATCAGAGCAGTAGTCATGCACAACAGACTAGTACTGTTTTTATCCCTGAGTATTTGGTCCCTCAAAGAAGTAGTCTGGTTTGCAGATGTGACGCTGAAGTAAACAGGTTTATTCATTTCTGGTTAATCTCCTTAGGAAGACAGTGCTTACTCAACATCTTCATACCTTAGACATACGTTAGGGTCAATCTTTATGTGACAGATTTTCAGATTCATATATAAAGAAAAAATAGGAAAGATATCATTCAGGTCTCTGAAATGAACTTGATCACTAGAGGCTCCAGTTATAAAAGTGTATAAAAAGAATACTTCTTAACCTTAGAATTCACAAATGTAATGCGTTTTTTTTTTTAGATAATATATCTAGGCTACTACAGAACAAGATTAAAGTAGAATCATAGAATCATAGAATGCTTAAGGTTGGAAGGGACCTCTGGAGATCATCTAGTCCAACCTCCCTGCACACGCAGGGTCACCTACAGCATGTGGCTCAGGACTGCATGCAAGCAGGTTTGGAACATCTCCAGAGAAGGAGACTCCACAACCTCTCTGGGCAGCCTCTTCCAGTGCTCTGTCACCCTCACTTGACAAGAAATTTTTCCTTAAGTTCCTGTGGAACTTTTGGTGCTTCAGTTTGTGGCTGTTTCCTCTAGTCCTATCAGTGGCCACCACTGAGAAGAGGCCGGCCCCATCCTCCTCACTGCCTCCCTTGCGGTGCTTATAGACACTGATCAGGTCTCCTCTCAGCCTTCTCTTCTCCAGGCTGAACAGGCCCAGCTCTTGCAGCCTTTCCTCATAGGGCAGATGTTCCAGACCCCTGATCATCCTCGTAGCCCTGCGCTGGACTCTCTCCAGCAGCTCCACATCCCTCTTGGACTGGGGAGCCCAGAACTGGACACAGTACTCCAGATGCGGCCTCACCAGGGCTGAGTAGAGGGGCAGGATCCCCTCCCTCGACCTGCTGGAGACGCTCTTCTTAATGCACCCCAGGATCCCATTGGCCTTCTTGGCCATGAGGTCGCACTACTCTCCATTCCTCTCCCTTAAACAGATGTGCAGTTAAGTCGAGGACTGAGGAGGAATTTCTTACAATGTTTATGAGTTATGAAACTGGATTTCAAGAAACTCAGTAGTTTTAAATTAAACCAATACTGTTACCCTAATTAGGTATATTATATACTATATACCTTAAAGAATATAGAAGAATATGCTAGGGACACAACCACCCTTTCTGTATGGCTTGGAGTTTTAATCATGTCTCTAATGAAACACTTGACATAAAATTCCTCTGTGAAAAGTTAAGCCTTGTTAAAAATATTTCATTCATATATATGAAAATGGACCCTTTCTATTAATATGCTATGAGCTCATTTGTTTCTAAATGAATTTTTTGTGTTTTTTTTTTTTTATTTTTTCCACTTTTTGCCATCTAGTATGTTTCAAAGAAAGCCTATTTGTTCTCTGAATCTCCTAAAATATACATTTCTTCATAGATTTTTTTGTTGTTTTTGTTAAAGTGATTCAATCATTATCAGAATTTGAGCAGCAATGTAAAATGATAGGATTCCATTTCCTTAGTGGAATTAAGTTTGGTTACTGTTTGCATCAACTGCAGCAAAGGTCCTCTGTCTTTAATTTGAAGTACCTTGGAGTCAGACTGTAGACAGAGCTACTTTACTGCTCCAGGAACACGCTGCCCAGAGAGGTTGTGGAGTATCCTCTGGAGACCTTCAAAAGCTGCCTAGATGCCACCCTGGGCCACATGCTCTATATGTCCCTGCTTGGACAGGGGATTGCACTAGATGATCTCTAGAGGTCCCTTCCAACCTTAAACTTTCTGTGATGCTGTGATTCTGTGATTTATGGTTTTCTGGAGAATTCTTCATTTTTTGTCATCTTTAGCGCATTCTTGAAAGTATTTAATTAGTCTTACTCAACAGCAAGAATGCATTCACGCACCATACACAATCTTTTTATACTTAGTTGTATCCTTTGAAAACATCACATATGCAAGCATTCATAGTTGCTGAAAATATCAATGTTAGTTGGCTTAGATACAAAGGTTGGGTCCAAACCTAGAAAAGTTTGAATCTATCTACCTTCCTCTGACTAAGTAGGATTTGAAAATCCTTAAAATAGACCTCAATATAAAGGTTGTTCTCAATGGCTAAAGCTTCTATTCTAATCTATCCTTCTGCTTATCCTTTTATTTTTAGACTTCTAGAATACAGTTGTCCATAAACAAATAAAATATAATTTAATACTAATTATTGTATTTTTTTTCATAAAATACAATCGTGTAGTAAGATGTTTGCTTCTCTTTCACATAATGAAATTAGAATTATCAGAAGAACTATAACCCTTACTTAATTAGAAGATTATTGTTTTTATGAGCTTTGGAATAGACAGGTTTCATTAAGTTCAGATTAAATGAAAGCAAGAAAATATGCATGTGTGTCTTTTTCCCATATAAGGAAGGCACATCTAATTAATATCTAACTTCAAAAGAACTCCCTGGGTATACCAGGCAAACAATAGTGCACCCAATGCTCTTGTAAGAGTTATTTTCTCCCTTTGTTATATATTATACTGTATAGCTCAGAATCATCTGGGTTTGTAAGCATTTTGGAACTCATATTCATCCTCTCTTGTAACTGCAAAATAAAAGAGCATCACCATTCAAATATTGACATTTTAGAAAAGAAAGAAAATATAGCTCCATGATATGCTCTAATATTCTCTGAAGTCAATGACTGAGGACTATAAAGAGATTAGAAACATTCTGCTAACAATTTTGCCAGGGACAAAGACAAATAAGGATAAGTAAGCCATTTATGTGTTTTCTTGTATGTTTGTTTGTTTGTTTGTTTTTGCTTTGTTTTGTTTTGTTTTCCCAGGGAAATGGATTTTCTTTTCTTAGCTTCTCCTCAGTATAAATTTAAAATCACTGAAATTAGATCAATAAAAATAACAAACGAAATCAATAAAAAACTTATATCTGCAATAACATAAATAAAATCTGGTTTAAGAACCCTTGGCGAGGGAAAATACAGGTTCTTCTGCTGAATGCAGTTATAATAAAAGATGAAGCTAATGGGAAAAGAATTAACTAGAGGATAAATAGATCTGAGACTTCTGTATTTCTATGAAAGGAAAATGTTATGAAATATTCTTTACAAAAATTCACATGTAACTGTGTCTGGCAATATAATGAATTCATCTTGCAAAATAAATTTCTGTTAAAATAGAATAAAGCCCAATTCCTTGCAATTTCTTGCAATTCTTTCATCCACAATATTCTCATATCTCATGAGTACAGACCTCTAAACACAAACAAGAACTAGTGCATGGTGCTTTTTTTTTTTTCCCAAAAAAAAAAGATAAAAATATTAAACTGCATATTTTTCCCCAAACTTAGAGTTTCCTATTTCATTTCTCATTACCCACAATAACCACAGCAACATCAACAGCAAGAATAAGCAATCAAAATATTTGATTCTACACTCTCCTAAACCTCTAAGTGCAATTTTGATGGATATACAAAGTCATCTGACTGGAAAATAATATGATGAACATCCATCCTCAGATGGAACCAGTAGTAGACTATTAATTTTGATAGACAACATGGTGTGCCACACTGTAGAAATATCAAGAAGGGAGATTAAAAAATATCATATTTGGGGAAATAAATCCCTAATCAACTGTATTTGTAAACAATACAGAAAACATCCACCTATACATTTCACACAGTTATGTATGTCAGTGCAGCTTTCATGAGGCTTCTTCCTTAAGAAAAAGTGGAGTTTTGCACTTAGCGAAATTCAGGAATATGGGAAGCAGGTTTTTCAAGGTGCCACGGGATCATCTTCTTCCCTCTCTCTTGCAGTGCAACATGAGAAAATATATTAATTTCTCTTTGATAGTCTAGCTATGATTTTAGTTTACCTGAGAAAATACATGCTTATCTTGTACAAATCATAGTAACTATGATGCAGAATGCCAAGGAGTCAGTTCCCTCATTCTTCTACATGGTCTTTGACATTATTTCCCCAACTCAGCATTATAAACACAATTGTAAAATATTTTAATGTCTAAAATGTTGTGTTTATAACAGATAAGAATCTTGGAGGTAGAAATAGATATTTGAGGGGAGTGTTTTTTAATCCTAATCTATTTCTGAAATCTTTTTGAAAGCAAAAAAAAAAAAAAAAAAAAAAGTGGGCAGGAAAAAAAAAAAATCCTAGGTATCTACTCTTCCTCTTCCCTTTGTTTACCTAAAATTTCCCCTAAAATTCGCTAAAGAACCAGTCTCATTTTCCCAGTTGTAGCCCATGGTTCATACCAAGAAGGGGTTTACCCCCAAAACAATTAATTTAAATTAATCTTTGATTTCAATATATCCTTATGTGGAAACATCTATAGTTAAAAATCTATGCATCAAAAATAATAGAACATTAGCATTGTAGGGTACAATTCAGGCATTATAATTATATCCCAAATTGGGACTTTCAGACCTGAGTCCTACACAAGTCTTAGCTACCAGCCCAAGATCTACTGCTTAACAAGGAAGCAAACAAAATGGAGACTGATGAATTGGGCAGAGGCCAATTCTCAGGCCACCCTGGGTTTGTTTCAGGCACAGTGACTGCTAAGGGTGCAGTGACACCACGAAAATACAAGACTGACCTAATTCACATTCATTTCCCACAAAAAAAAAAATGAGAAAATAGTAACACTTTAGCTACCGACTGTGCAAATACTGCTTTTAATAAAAAGAGAAGCAAGGATGTTCACTAACATTCATCTTAATAAAAACAAAAGAAAAAGTCTAAATAGAGTGGAAGAACGGCTTCAAAAGGGGAAGCTTAGAGAAAAACTAGGGAATAAAAAAAGTTACGGAATTACAGAAGCTTGCTTGGGGTGATACCCAGTTGCCACTTTCTGGATGGGTGGTAGGCCCGGATTCTGATCCCCCACAATTCCCTAGGCAGCACAATCTGCCCTCCCCGCAGCTGCAGAGAGGAGTAACGGAGGGTGGAGCGGAGTGAAGGCACCGCTGGCAACCTCTGCTGCCCTCCCTGTGCTGGGCCGCAGATCAGCCGCACAGTAGCTGCCCAATGGGAGATGTGCGATAACATGTCCGGTGCTGAGCCAGCAAGGGGGGCAAATCACTCCTTTCGGATGAACTTTGCTTGGACTTTGCTCATTATAAGCTCATTATAATGTCCAAACACACCTCCATCCCAAAAGTTACCCGCCTCCGAGGTACGACCTCTCCTCACTGAGCAGGCGCTCAGATTTTCAATTGACCTTTAAATGAAAGTGAGAAACTTTTTCACCAATCAATAACAAAAGTACGTGTGACTACATCAAATTCTGTCTAATTGTAAAAAATGCCCTGCCAAAATATAAGAGGTGAACTAAGGAGGGGAGACGTTGGAGGGAAGATTCCATCATAACTTCTGTATTGGTCAAGGACTGAACCCCTTTCCTCCCCTTGGGTCGGGACACTACCTGAGGAGACTCCTTGAGGATGACAGCCCTCTCCGATCTTCTGGGGTGCATGATGATTGCACATTTGTACATTAAAAGGTCACTAAGAACCCCACGCTGTAGTAGAGAATTTCTTGTACTGACATCTGAAACCTGCTTTGTAAAAGTTTCATTTGAATAAATCATGCTATTCATGAATTAGACTACTTGTTTGGAAGACAATTGGACCTACAGTCCACAGACTGTTTGTGAATCCAGTACTGTCAGAGTTGGGCTTACAGCTACCACCCTCCCTGCCCCCACTTCAAACTGTGACAAATAGAAGCCTCTGCATGCTGATTTTAATGGTGCCATAGCTGTATATGCAGAGGAAAGGAAATCAAATAATTGTAGCTTTAGATGATTTCGTTTTTAATTTATTATCTGATAAGTCAGGATAAAATCATGGGGATACAATAAAAGGTTTCTGAAAAAGGCAGGGTACTGGATAATTCCAGTTAGCTGTCTATATGTATTTAGTTCATATATGAAGGAATAAACTGTACAAAAAAAACTATACTTTTTTTTATAAACAATAACTTATAAAAAATGACAAGTTTAACTATAAGTAACAGTTGTTTCTTCGTGACTAATATCAACAGAAGACATATTTTTATAAGAAAATTCTCTTTTTGAAAAAGACTTCGATCAACAGGCAAGTTTCCATCATGCTAACAAAATATCAATTTCACCTTTATAAATTAATTCTTAAATGTAAAATGCAGAGAATAAATATCATAGTTATCAGTAAAAGGCATATCCTAAATTAATATAGCGCATACATCCAAAAATTATATCAGTAGGAAGAACCCTTCAGTTTTACATGCTTTATTTAAGTAAGAAGCTGTTTACAAAACCTAGGTTAAATATAGAACAATCTCCATGTGAAAATAACATAAAATATTTAGTATTTACTTTACTTACTTCTTGGATATGCATAAAGAGACAACCTAAATTAAATGAGCATGTTCCTAAAGAGACCTTTACAGATGTCCTACAAAAAATCATTAGTATTTATAAACTTTGAATATGTATAATTAAAATAATTAAAGAGATAATTGTGAATTTTCTAGTTTGGTTCAAAAAATCATTAACATTTGGGGAAAAGTGAAAAATTAAAAAGAATTTATTTTTTTCACTTTTCCCCAAATGTTAATGATTTTTATACCTTGTATTCTTTATACCTTTATACCTTGTATTCTGAATTTTTTTCTTATATTAATTATAACTGTACCATCAAGAATAACTGAATATATTTTTTTACTGTACTGTTAAAACACCCTTACTCATTTTTTTATATATTTATTCAATTTGTTTAATACTAGAAATATCTGTCAATGAGAGAATTAATCACAGACTTCTAAGGAGTGGTGTCAATTTGTACTGCTCAATGAACTGTGACTTAAACGGCTAGTTTGTGTATGTCTTATTTTAAAAAAGAAATCATTGTTGTGTATACACTGATGATTACTGTTAAGGATGGGACTATCTTTTACTTTTTGCCAACCAAATGTTACTCCTCAAAACACCTTAGTTGATCCTGCAGTTGTCTATTGACCTGCCTTTCTCCTAAATTCTCCCAATTTGCTGGGAATTTAGTCATTAGGCATGTGCCACATTCAAACACAGGAAACCACTGGCCAGAATCTCCTGGCTCCCTATTCCTCACTTTCTCACTCATTTGCTTTCTACACTCCTTAAACTGAGAGAATTCTTGAGGCAAGCACAAGTTAAGTTCAGCCCAGATAGCATACCTGAATGTCTGCATATAGATGTTCATATGTGGTATCTATGCTCATATAAGTCAATGAGTACCTAGAGGTCATTTAAGTTATTGAGACGTGCTTAGTGTCATCTCAGATGCCTTTCCCCTGCGGACACCACCGTAAAAGGATGCCAGTATCTTATAAATCCCTTTGTCATATTTGAGTGTCTTCGATATCCTAAGCCAGCTGAAATGAAACTAGACAGCTGAGTTAGGGCAGTTGAAGTAGTGACTGGACCTTCAGTCGCTGGAGCTCAATTCATTCTGACATAGGTATCCACAGGCGGGTAAGCTGAAGCTGGTAAGCTCCAGTCTGCACTGACTGTATATACTAAATCTTTATTGACTATAATATGATCTAAGATACCTAGCTCTAGGCAGACATCTGCAAGGGGACACCTACTTTAAGTGTCTACCTCTCAAATGGAAGAACAAATAACCACACCCTAAATCTGTGAATCTCAGAGTGTGTCTATCCTCAAATTAAAACCATGATGTAGATGATTTCAGTGGCCTCACTGAGCTAGTCCAGTTGCAGATAATGTAGATACATCCTCCTTGGCAGAAAAGTGAGATCGTCTATTGTTCTTCCCACTCATTATGAACAAAGGTGAGGAGCTTAAGTGAAAAATCAGACTTACATACCATATCAAGTATGGAAAACAAGCATAATACAACTTTTTTTTTTTTTTTTTTTTTTTTTTTAAATCATAAGTACCAAGATTATATGCATTTGCCCAATCTAGAAATAGTTGCTTTTTGACAGTATTTTGAAGAAAGACTTGTACACAAGAAACATGCAAGACATCCAAGTAATATAGAAAAAAAAAAGAGTTCTTTTTTTCTTTTAGTCCATTCCCACAAGCTGTAGAATGAAGATCTTTCTTCTTCATTATGCCATTCATTCAGCTCGTTGCATATTAATGTGAAGACACGGTGGCAGCATTAGCAAATGGGAAGATCAGTAGGAATATCATTCTTTATTATTGTACTTCCAAGAAAGGCATCCCTCATGAGCTTATATCTTTCAAACAGAAATTATAAGGGAAATAGAAAAGCAGGACTCTTAAAATGACAAAAAAAAAAATAGTATGACATGAATTATTTTGATGTTGGAAGCAATCTCTTTCAAATTTAAGAGGGATAAGCCTTCTAATAAAGCCTGCTTTAAACTGATAGGTGTAGTCTTGGAAATACAT
>VZSV01000007.1:13729356-13763680 GCA_013398735.1 Nothocercus julius | reverse complement strand
AAAAAAGTTAAGAATAAGGTTAAGAATCTCTATGTAGTAAGTCCTATGTTTCCTGGTCACTTAATATAGTACTAAGATTTCAGACAGTAAGTTATAGAGAGTGATATAACTGATTGATAAGTGGATGGAAATATGGATGATTCCACGCAAGTCCAAACAGCAGCAAACATTTTCCTGTTTTAGTAATGGCACACTAACCTTAACCCTAATATTTAATTGTCTGGGTTCTTGTCATTCTTCAGAAATTAAAATATTAAATCAAAATTAGAATTCCTGCTAGAACTCCTATCATTCAAAGATCATCAAAAGATTAACATTTCCAAACCCATCACTTTTGCCTACAGGAAAGAAAATAAAAGGGAGTATAGTAAAGGCAGCTCTATACCTATCTGCTCCTGGAAGCTTACACTGACTGGAGACCAGAGTAAAGAATGACCCTGGAAATACCGATTGTAGAACCCAGAGCATTGTGGAGAAATTGCTCGAGAAAGAGGAAGTTAGAGGAAAACTAGGGCCTAACAGAATTTATGGCTTTACAGAGGCTTCCTTGGTTGAGAGTTACTGCTTCCAGGATGGTTGGTATGTACAGAATCTACTCCTCCACAATTGCCCTTGTCAACATAATCTGCCCTCCTAGCACACGGTAATAAGAGTAAACGAAAAGTGCAGCAGAATGGAGACACCGCTGCCAGATTCTGTTGTACTCCCTGCAGAGGTGGCAACCTGGTGGTACCATGCAGCTGATAAGCAACATAGTGCAATAAGATGTCTGGTGCTGGGCCAGCAATGGTGGCAGCTCAGTCCCTTCCAATGGACTTTGCTCGAACTTTTCTTCATTCTAACCTCATTATAATACCAATACACACCTCCATTCCAAAAGGCACCCACCTCCAAGGAATGACCACTCCTCACTGAGCATGCTGTCTTGAGACTGAAGAGACTTTTAAACGAATCAATAACAAAAGTTAGTATGCCTACAGTCATTCAATATCCACATAAATGTGAAAAAATATAAAAAGTGAACTAAGGAGGGAGGAAGTTAGAGGGAAGACTCCATCATAACTTCTGGGATTGGTCAATAGGCTGAGACCCTTTTCTCCCCTCAGGTTGGGATGCTGCCTGAGGAGAATCCTCGAGGATGAGAGCCCTCTCCCATCTTCTGGGGTGTGTGATAATTGCACATTTGTACATCAGAACTAGCTAAGAACTCCACACTGTGGAACGTTTAGGTGTTTTGGACACCTGAAATCTGCTTTGTAGATGTTGCATTTGAATAAATTGTGCTATTCATGAACTCGCCTACTTTTTTGGAAGGCGATTGGACCAACAGTCAACAGACTGTTTGTGAATCTGGTACTGCCAGAGTCGGGCCTATAGTTATCACAATATTTTGTATCCCTATTAAGAGATGAGTCCAGCTGCCTCCAGTCCCTTTAACCTCTGAGGATCAGCTGGAACACGAGAGGATTCATCTCTTACCAAACTTGCCCCCCTTTCAAACAGCAACAAGCAAAATTCACGTCTTCGTTTTATCTTTCTTTCAGTAATTTCCTCTTTTTCATATCAGAATTAGAAAGATTATGAGCCAAAAGGAACTTCCTCTTTTTCAGACCAAGAAGAAGTTAAAAGTGGGAGAATAATTGTTCTTTTTGTCTATCATTTATTAAACCGTTAAAACTCAGATGCTGTGGCAGCCTGAAGATGAAATGTAGGAAAGAATGAAAGGAAAGAAGAGCCTCAGAGAGCTACTTTAACACTGAGTAAAGGCAGGTCAAACTGTGTTCTTTGGAATCAAGATACTAATGAATTAAACCTTTCTTCTTTTCCATATAGTTTACAAATATGGAAGAATATTACCATGAACCACACCAGGCCTTAAAATGTTAAAGTAAATAATTCTCTACATTATTGTATTATCTACTGGGTTTGTAAACACTTTATAGCAGAAGCAATCTCTTATTACCTATCTGCTGATGCAGGACTGGAGGAAGGGAGCAGGTTTGTGGAGCTGAGCCTGTGCTGGGCTGCTATTAAGCCCACTGCAAGTGAGCCTGTCTTTGTGGCAGTCTTCTAGGCTCCCTGCTCCAGATGCTGATGCCAGGAGCCCACTTTACCCTGCTCTGTCCCCCAGGAATTGGTGCAAGGCTCTGACCCCTGCTCTTGCTCTGATTCTGGGACCCTCCCTCATCCAGGTGCTGGCACCACCATTGCCCATGGTCTGGCTCCAGTTACCAAATCCAATCCACCCCAGTGCAGTCTCTACAGCTGCTGTCTCCCTCTCCTGGCAGCACTCACGCATGGGACAGAGTGAGATTTCATGTGAAGGACTAAGAAAGGAGTGAATAAGAAGATAGGCTGGGCTCTGCAGGGCTAAGTCAGACAAATGTTAAGACTGGCAACTACTTACACACAAATACATCTCTTATGTATTTTTAAACCCTGTCCTCTCCATTCCCCTCTTGTATTTCCCTTATACCTTTCTTCCAAATATTCCTTAGAAAGTTTCACATAGTCTCACAGGCCCTCCTCTTATCTAAAGATCTGTATGTTCACCTGTTTTCTCCTTTTTACAGGGTGACCATGTCAGCCATTTCTTAATAGCTCATCAACTATGACTGGAGACTTTTCATCTTTGTCATTGACTCAGTTATCCCTTGTCTGACAGGTCCATGTTTTTTCATTTTTTTATGGCTCCTCCTTTTACTTATTACCCATTTTTCATTGAAAACGCCCTTGATCAGCTTTAATGGATCACATTCCACATATCCTTACACTATAGGCATACTTATTTGAACCATAAATCAAATTAAAATTAAGATACTTTTCCTTTACTCTAGCAGTCTTTTTAACTTAGTGAACACTTTCTGGGAAGTGATGTTACTTTTCTAAATTTGTTATGGAAGATAACATATCATTTGTGGAACTTATTTTCAAGCTAATTAAGTTTCTTTTTCCACAAATCAACTGGGCTTCTTGATGTTTTGTGTGCAGTTTAAGAAACTCATACAGCAACAGAAGAATTGTTTAGATTTAAGTGGCAGAAACTATGCGCTGCATAACACTAACAGTGTATTCTGTAGGAAAAGTAAAGTTGATTGCTCTTCTAGCTACACTAATCTACCAGTCTCTTCTTCTTTTCCTTGCTGTGATTGAATGAATAATGTAAAGAGCCTGTCAGAATGATTTACATGTTCACCAGAATTATATGACCATAACTATCTTTCTGCTGCCTCATTTCTTCTCTTCAATGAGAGTGAGAGGTCACAAAGAGTCAAACTATATAAAATCATCTGCTAAAATAATAATTTATCTGTTTGTATTGTCATCCTTCTTTAATGCCAGAGCATCTAGAATAGAAGCAGTAGCAGCACAAATGGCAAGCAAGTTTTCTTTCCCCTGCTGTGCCCTACAATGGAAGAAGGCATTCTGAGGAGAGAAACTGAACTTATCGTAACACAAAGAGGACAAGAGCCTCAGTCTGGCCTCTGTTCTAGATAATGGGTTATGGATGGATAAATGGATAAATCAGTTGAGTGGATGACCTGACTATATTAGATTAGCCAATTAACTGGTTGTATCAGCTGAGTGAATCAAACAGATTTACAACTGTCTGTCCCAGAAATAATCAGAAGAAAGTAAACGTCATCCTGAGTTAGTTAGACCAGCATGTATTATTTATATATTTCTCAGACGAAAACAGAGTGTAAAAATTATACACCCAACAAAAAGAACTTTTAGGAGATCGATTGCCTTGAGCTCGTATAAACCCACATATTTCTTTCCAGCAACTGGGGACATGAAGCACTGTGACAGTGAGCATATTGGAGAGACAGCTAATGAGGATCACATTTGTTTTGAGATTCAGTAGTATATTGCCATTTCGGTACTCTGCTAGGGATAGTTTCTCTTGGTTATTCCACATGTTGAGGGTTTAATTATAATATCAAATTTGTATAAGAGAAGTTATTTGATGTTACACAGGACTTTGAATTAGCTGAGTGATACAACAATGTCCTTAAATCACAATACAAACTGATCGGAGTACACTGAGCTGTGACACCTGTTTGCTTCCAGTGCTGACTACTGCAATGAAGAGAGAGTCAACACTGAGCACTGAAGTGGAAGAGGACAGAACAGATTGCATTGGGTTAATAAGTAACAAGCGGAAGTCACAGACTGGATGAGTGCAGCAACAAAAATGTAGTGTAATCTTTGACATATTTGTTGCAATATCTAGTTTTGGAATTCATTTAAATCTACCCCAGTTTCAATCACTATATACCAAACAAATTATCAAAAGTAATGATACATGTATTATCACTGTGTAATATGCAGCATTACTCTAATTTGTAGCATTACTATGTAATAATGGGATTAATATAAAATAGAACGGATCATATGTCATATATGCATTGTTATTGCAATTTTTAATGCAATAGTAACTCTACAGATTATAAATGATAGGCAACCATAAAATCCAGATATCTACAGCCACCTGGCATTTACCTTCTTGCATATTAAAGTCACAAAATATTTTATAATGCCTCAGATTAGCCAGGTGAAAATCTGCTAAACACAGCCTGACAATACCTACAAAAGCAAAGCTTAACCCTTTTCTTTTGTATTAAAACTTTACAATATATTATTTCTTTGTTATATGACTAAACAGCATTGGCAGAAACAACCATAGCAAAAATTCTGTTTTTTTCTGTAAAAATTAGTCACACCAGATACAGGGTGTACACAGTAGTGAATAGCTGAGCAAGAGTAGTGAATAGCTGAGCAAGAGTAGTTAATCAGTTGAAGAGATTTGTAATATAATCCCTATTCTTTTCTTTTAATGTCCCTTTTGATCTGTTACAGATAAGAATACTGAGCAACAAGACAACATATTGGAAAATATAGGAAAATAAATAGTTTGACAACATTGTGACTTATTTCAGAGATGCTTTAGAGGGAAAGAAAGCATGGATTTGTTTTGTTTTGTTTTCTGGATGCTATATGTTTGAAATTGTGTCCTCCATTAATATTGCTCCTGTTATTTCATAGTTTGGTGCTATCTTTCTTGCAGCTAATCAGCTGGTTTGGGACAAAGATTTGATTCAAACTACAAAATGGCAAAAGGAAACAGCTTTGGGCAGAATTTAGGTGTCTATGCTCAAGAGATGTTTCAGCTTACCTTGCTGTCCATGTCTGCCAGATGCTCAAGGAGCAAAAGCTCCAGGTTGAGCTATCAATGCCAAAAGCTTCTTCACAATTCTAAAATGGGTAGAGGATTGTTTTTTTTTTATCTTCAACAGAAGATCCCAAGACTAACCCTATTTGGTGTGTGCTGACTTTACACTGACAGATAAGTACTGAATTCAGTCTAATATTCATCAAAACTATCTGTTCTAAAGAAATGTGCACTTACCTTTTCGATTTCTTACTGCTAGTGACTGACTGCACTCCCCTAATATCCTTTGCCCTGGCTTAGAGCCAGGTGGTGCCATCAAACATATTAAAATGTTCAGCAAGTGTGTCTTCTCCACCCTAACTTGCTATACTGCTATATAAGCTCCCTTTTTCTATCTCTTTTTATATCTCTTTCTGTATTTTCTTTTTGTACGGTATTTAGTTATTTAGTAATAAACTACAGAAGAAAAATTATACAACTCTTCAGCTATAACTTCAATACAGTCAACATATTTGCATTATCTCTTCATTTCTGCTGTATACACTCCAAGCAAGTCATTACCAGGAGCACGTTTTCAAATTATTTTCAGTATCATCGTCAATTTGTGAATTACTTTCAACTTTTTTGACAGATGACATTTCACCCATTTCTGACAAGTTCCTGGTTACTGGGGACAGTTGGTTTGATTCCTTCATGGGGCTTGACTTTTGCAAGTAACAACGCTCAGCTAGGTGATGGCTCTTGATCACCAACTTACCTTTTCCTATCACACCAGTTATCAATCTTCATATTTTCACCCTAAATAAAACTTTGGTTGCACTTTTCCTATCTGTATTTTCTCATTCTTTCCTTAAGCATAGCAGATTTTTTAGCGGCCAAAAAGCAAGGCTCATATTTGGTTTAAATCATTGCTTAACTGCAGTAGTTTTTAGTCTCATTGTAGACTGCAATGAGTGATTCGGTATCAGTTTTTATGCGCTTATCATGTATGCTTGACCATTAGCTTCTACAGCTCTGTAATTATCAATGAAAAATACGTATGTTTGAATATCAAACCTGGCATTTCTTTTTGAATTTGTGCATGCGCTATTCCTGACCCTGTCTCTGCCATGTCCCATGATGAAGATCAAACTGGTGATGGTTCCATTGCATGACTATATCTTCTCAGCATACTTAGCATATCAGGCAACTGTAGAATGCCTGGTAATATTTAATAGGTTAAAAAAATACAGTTATCAGCTGATTTCACAATTTGCTTTAATTGGCAATATTATTTTTCATGTTCTGAAATCTAGGCTTATTCAGTCTCCCTATAGAAAAGGTGAAGGATAGGTAACATATACAGCATAATGAAATGTGAACCTCTGGACATAATTCAGCAATTTAACAGCTGCTTTTAATCTTCAGCTCTTGATATTTTCACCATTTCCTGGATAGTTGATTGGTAACGCGAGATAACTTATTGGGGTACTTTCTCTCCCAAACACAGTATTTCCATAACTATTTGGTTACTGGTTATTACTAATTAATTATTTCATATTTTATCATTTGGCTTTTTTGGTTATGACATTGGCAAGGTAGCCTCCATTCATTAATTCAGTGAAGTGCATTTACACACACACACTGTCGTACCAAAGAGCAATCTCTAAATATAAGGACTGCCCCTCCATTTCTGTTTTCCCTGTATTTGAGTATGTTTCTTGGAAACCTGGTTTAAAGTTTTGGCAGTTGCTTATGCTCCATTGTATTTCTCAGGCACAAAATTTATGTATATATATATTTTTGCTTTCTTTTTAAAATGTTAGTTTCTCTTTGTTCTTTCTGGTCTTAAAACACATGCTTTAGTCTTCTCTCCAAAACATAAAATATTTACTTTATGCATTTGTCAAAAATTGGGTATTTCCTGTGCATTGTATGAGTTCCATGTCACTGGAATTATTTCCTGCTTTCCCCATCCCCTCCCCAACTTTTGTCACCTTATGGAGGATCCATCTCCCTTATTAACTATTTATAAACATTTTCTTAATGCCCTGGAACAATCTCTTCTGGAAGTAGATATTTTAGTATTTGACTGACTTTTTAATTTTGGTCTCTGACAAGTCCCTTCTTTTCCAGTGTTGTGTTCTTTTCCAGAAAAAACAAAGTTTCACAGTACTTGTGTGACTTTCCCTTTCTGAAAAAAAGCTGCTTCAACATTATTATTTTTATCCAAAGTTTCCTTTTTATCTCTACCATTTTCATAAGAAATGCCTGGGAGTGACATACATAAGAGAATGTATAAATAGAAAAAATAATCTGTAACATGCAAGTCCTAATCTTAATAATATCATCTGATAACATGGAAGTTCTCATTAGGTTATATTTGAAAGAAGTTCCTCACATTTGTCCCGATCCGGTGTCGGGGGAGGTTTCAATACGATCCCAAGAGTGAGACTAAGACGCAAACGAGGTCAAATGCCATACAGCCTTGTAAGCTTTATTCTCATAAGCATGATAGGACAGAGGGAAGAAGAAGGAAAAGGGAAAGAAAAGCAAGCAATCAGGAGAGATGCAGCAAGATTATAGTTACTACCACCACCAGTGCAGCTAACTGTCGTTGGCTCCGCTTCGGTGCAGGTACAGGTGTCTCGGTGCCTCAGTGCAGGTGATGTTCAGGGAAAGAAGCCATGTGCCCCAGAAGAAGATGCACACTCGTGGGGGAATACGCAGTTGTTTTATGTCCCAGTTCTTGAAGAGTCCGCCCACTTTCTATGTGCTCTGATGCTCCCCTTCATCCAACTTGAGTGCAAGCGCTGCTCCTTAGACACTGCTGACCATTGTTTGGGTCTCGCGCTGATTGAGATAAAACATCTGGAGCTGATACCACAGTCCTCCCAGAAGCAGGATGCCAAGGCCAAGAAGTTGTAAATTGTATGGAGATAAGATATCTTAGTCTTCCTGGAGATGGGATGTCCATGCCAAGAAGTCGTAAATTGTATGGAGATATCCCAGTCCTCCCAGAGATGGGATGCCAAGGTGTAAATTGTATAGAGATAAGACATCTCGAGCTGAGAGATGGGATGCCTAGGTCAAGAAGTCCTAAATGGAAGGGCAACAATGTTGAGACAAGCACAATCCACAACAGTCTCTTACAACATTGTCCCTGAAATATTGACATATCTTATAACGACCTGGGAAAAGTAGTGAGGACAAGAATGCTTTAGTTTTTCCATGGTCTTTTAAGTGAATTTCTGCCTGTAACTTTGTAAATGACAATAGTTCTGCCTTGTTTGTAATGTATGAAACTTTTCCTCTATACCACTGACATCTCTAACCCCTAAAAGGATGAAGAAGTTCATAAATCTCCAACACCATCCAGAAGACATTATTTTGTGAAAGAGACAGTTCTTGAGCCTGTGAATCTGTGCACTGTGGGAGAATTCTAGTCACTAAGACTCCTTCAGAAACCCAACATATCAGAGCCAATAAAACCTTTCAAAATAGAGGAATCTTTTCATCCTGGTTTGGTTCACCTAAATTCCTGATGAGCTTAGTAAATAGGATGAGGACTCTCAACAGATCTGAAAAACTTTGTGTCATGATTTCAAGCCTGACAAAAACAGATCAATTCAGTTGCATAAACAGAGGTACTTCTGGCGTCAAATTATATCTTATGTTTTTGATAGTGTCTAAAACATCTTCATAGGGCTAGCAGATAACAAAGGGAATATCTGGACCAACAGCTGGAAGGGAAGCATACTGAGATTATTTCAAATGATGAACACTTTAGCAGCTGAACAAAGCCCAGAATTTAGTCCACGTAGGTGTATTTGTGAGTAAGTAGATTTTTAACACCAGAGGGACAAAATACAAACCAAAGAGCCTCAGCTAAGAATTGTTACTTTCTGATTTGGCAATAATACGCCCTTTGGATTTGTGCCTAACCTTGACTTAAAAGGCTGAAACTGATGAGAATATATTACAGTGCCAGATCAGTTACACAGTGATTTATTACCTCCAGGTTAAAAACCTACTCTGTTTGTAACTTGATTTTGTCCAGTTTTGGCCTCTATCAAATCTCATTATGCCTATTTCTGCCAATTTAAAAGACCACCTGCCAACAAAAAAAAGAAATTCTGCAGCTCATTTATTTATAGACCATCTTCCTGTCACTTCAAACTTGTATGCGTAAAGAGAATGAGATATTTCATGCAGAAATGCATTGGATTGTTAATACTTTGGGGTAAGACACTTTGTGTAGTGCTTTCTCATATTTGCTTAGCAATCCTACTTCATTCCTAACTTAACTCTAAGATTGCACATGAGGATAATCACTGGGAATATATTTAGGGAAAACAACAGATGATATGCTGCATTAAGCAATCAGGATGGGAAACAATATATAAACTAATTACTTGTTTACTAAAATAGTCTTTGTAACCATCATTGACTATGCTCCCGAGTTGAGGGAGGGGAAGAGAGAAGCGGAGGGAAAGTGGAAGGTTTTGACCCACTTTCATTATTTTTTTAGTATTTGAAATACAAAGGAGAGAGAGATTAAAAATAAATTGGACAGAACTCATATAGTTAAATACAAATATTGCAAGTTTGTCTTGAGGGCCTTGGCATCTAACTAATGCTTAATTATATTACATAAGAAATCAATGGAGTCTTCCAAGGTGATTGAGACCAGAGCCATCCATTATTATATTTCTATTCATTTTACTGCAACGACAGCCAGATGCATAATCATGTTAGGCATGTCCCACTTATTAGAACAAAGGCAATCCTTAATAAATGGTTGACAGTTTAGGAAAGTGACAGTAACAACAGATGGAGAAAGACTGATAAATGGATGGCAGCACTGAGGAGGTGATGAAGCAACATTAATTACAGTTAGGTTGGCCTTCACAGTATCAAAATGGACATGCATACCTTGTTTAATAAGCCAAACCACTACCTGTAAGTAAGATTGGCTAAAAAAAAAAGTGATCTTGTTGCAGGTCTTAAACTAAAAAGGAAAAATATTTCAATTCAGTTATTTCACATAACAAGTTGGCAGTAGTGCTGAGCTGCACATAGGTACATTAGTGAAGATGGTCTTACATGTGATTAAGAAATTGTCTACTAAATTATGGTATTGAACAGTATGAGATGGTACATGTTGGCAGTTGCCAGTCAAAGTCTGAGGGCTGAATTATGCACTTTTTTAAAAATGAAAATTATAATGGTGCAATTTGGAATAATTCAGTGAAAATTACCAAGTGACAATTTTATGCTGAGAAATAGCACTTAATCCAAGGGTATATCCTATTTCACATTACCAATGACAAAATTCTATGATCCATCAAATGCCTGAGGATTAAAATCTAAATTCTACATTTTCAAAGGCACATATACCTTGTATATGCATATTCTGCTGTGCTGCTGGTATGTGCTGGTTCTTTCCACAGCTCAGTAAGAAAGGAAAGAATGCTTGCTAAGTATAAAGTGATGTTTAAGTGGAATATTTAAAGATAGTATCAGAGAAACCTCAGAATAAATGGGATCTGTGCAGTTTGCCATGCCTTGATTGAGACATCCATCAGATGCTGTATCATCTTGGGGTTCCCAGCACCACAAAGGACCTAAGATTTATCTGCTAATTTTTTATTTCTCCCCTATCTTTGAGTATTCTGATTGAACATTGTATTATACTTAACGATTCTAATAGGCATTTCCTTCTTCTTAAGATCCGGAAAGAATAGGTACTTGCTCAGTGCACTACATATGGAAATCTAAATAGAAATACAACTGAACTAAGGAGTTGTATTAAGGTTGTAAAGTTTGCCTTTCAGATTTTGGCCTAATGAAACAAAATATATGCTGACATATGCCAGCATAATCATGTTGACTTCAGTATTAGGATAGTTTCATAAACTGTCAAAATAAAAGTTTAGATCAAAGAAGATAAAATAACTTGACAATTTTTTTTTTACATTTCCATAACATTATAATTTAATTTCTGTCAAAAGTTCTTACATAGATTATAATTCAAGAACCTTAAAAGTAAGAAAATATACATAAAAATATGCATAAAGCAAGATAAAAGGTGATGTTTTACTGTTACACTTGAAAACTGTTCATAAAGGAGGGACCATTCCCTGGCTGAAGACACAACGTTGGGAAGGGGAATCTGTACAGGTGTTCAAACAAAACCAAGAAGTAAGTGGCTTAATTTTTAGAAAGCAAAAAATGCTGATTTTGCATGTTGAAATTTGAGGGAAATCATGGAGATATCAATAGACATTGAAGATGTCTAGTCTGTCCCAATTTTCCCATGATTACTTCCTGAATGCAAGTTTTCTGACACTATATCCTAGCAGGTATAATCCTCACTATGTGTGTGAAATTCTACAAAGTTAAGTGATTAAGTGCATAAATTTTTAAGTGCTATTGGAACTTAAGAAAACACTGTGAAAACATTTTAGACAGGATGTTTTCATGAAAAGAATGGTTTCCACAATGTAAATGTTTTTCTCTAAAAATTTTGCATTCAGGTCAAAAGAGATAACTTGAGGAAATCATGTCACCTTAGAATTTCCAATGTAAAAATAGGCTCCAAGAAACAAAACTTTGCGATGGAGATTATGCTAAAGAAATGCTCTAGACTATTAAGTAGCAACATAGAGAAATAATCTTACTTAACACTGATGCCTTCATTAAAATGGTGGGAAAAGCAATAGAAACCTTGTAGTAATAAAATATTGGTGCCTACCAATTTAAAAAAAAAATAAAGAAAAAAAATTTTAATAAGCAGTAGCTCAACAGCTGTGTCATTTCATGGTCCTTATCTTGAGGCTTTTCATCAGTACAGGATTCATTTTACATTAGGCAATTAAACATTTAGGGAAACAGTAAGAGAAATGCTTGACTCTTTCTGACTGGGCATCAAGACTCTTTTAAAAGGCTTTTTGAAGTCAAAAGGAATCGTTTCCAATAGGCTTTACATTTGCTACCAATCCCCCTCTTCATCTTAAACCTACAGACATACAAAGTAATCAGATACAATCACTGTAGCGGATGTAGCTTCAATAACTTATAGATGTGTGATATTCGACTTGGAAAACAATGTAACTGGAATCCAAATAACTTTGAGATTCACTCCTGAGTAAATTCTTGTTTTCTTATAAATAAGTAAAATTTAAAGATGACTGAAAAAGTAAAAATTAAAGATTTTTTTATTATGGTGTTTAATGGGGTACAATCTTTTTTACTTAATCTAAAACACAAATATAAAGCTAAAAACTATTTGACATGTGCATATATCACTATACTTTATTTCCAAGGAATTTAAAGTATGAACATTTATCAAAATCTTCTCCATAATACATTTAACTTGATAAACACCTACCACACAGTTCCTTGAAACTGCTTAGAAGTATGAAAAACATTATGAATTATAGTAAGATTAATATTTATATAAAAACTGTTGAATAATATCTTTAGCTCTTATACATTAAAATGAATTAATTTGGAATGCTCAAACACATAGATCCTTCTTCAATTTTTTTTTAATAGTTATTTGTACTCAATATTTTATAAAACAAGACCAAATATCCCAGTTTTTCATATAAATGAGGATTAATTAAATATCTCTTTTATTCCTATGTTTCTTCCTCTTCTTTTGGCCGTTAAACATGAGAAATGAGGAACTCCAACTTTCAAATCAGTATATTATTAAAACCACTTGTAGGGAGAAAATAAAAGTTTACATTGTTCAGCAAAGTAAAAATCAACCAGAGTTCATATTTTAGCAAGGAGAATAGAATATTATTATATACTACAGGAAGCACAGTAGAGCAATGACCATTGCCATGATAGAGCAGTGAATACAGTGAATATCACTAATGAGCCTTTTCTTTTTTTTTTTTTTAAGAGTTACAGTCCTATTCCACATATCTTACATTGACAACATGAGGTATCACCGTCTTGACTACTTCTGCATAAGTTTATAACTTCATCTTGGTGCTCTTATTTTCCTAGATTAAATGCTTGGAAAATAATTTCACTAGTAAAAATATAAAAGCTTACCACAGGTTGGCTAGGCAAGGAGCATAATGCTTGTTTAACACAGCGTTGTCTTTTAAAATTGGGTAGAAATAGGACGCAAAAGGATTTGGGGGATAAGCCTTAAAAAAATTCAGATACATCTTGGACCTCCTGAGTCTCCTTTTTACATTGGAAATCTCATTAAAAAAGCAAGTTCTCCTGCGGCTTCTAGCATTCAGCGCTCCATGAACCTGGAGCACAATGAGAACATCCTTAATCCTACTAAAATTTGGTTTGTTAGGACTAACTACAAACCTTTTTGTCCAAAACTGATTTTTCAGTAATAGCTAATACAAAAGAATATATATAATGTCAGGGTGCATCATGTCTGTATTTAATTTTAGCACATTTGGAGAGCAAAAACAAAATGAAAGTTTTGACAAACTCATTAGTACACAGCTAAGTGCAGCTGAGAGACACTGCACACCAGCGTTTGCAAAGAGCTTTAAGCCCTTTGCATGTTCTAACTATACTTCTGTTTCATTCAATTAATAAGAAGATCTGTAACAATATGTAATAGTTTTCTGAATAGTCTTTCACAAGAACTAATAAAAGTGTATCTACTATCAGCTCAAAATGGAACTCTCCAAACTCCATGGATGTTTTGCCAAGATTCTGGTAACCACAGCCTCTGCAACTTTCAGTATCCCTGAGAAGCCTATTGATAAAGTCTTCTCAGAATAGTCTGTAAAAAAGAGTTTAAAACACTATACGCACATTTTTGTAAGTTATTTTGGTTGATCATTTCATAGGACATTTCTTGACTACAGGCTTATTTAGATGGAGCTCTCTTAAAAGATACTACCTGACTTTGCAACAACTCTCACTGGTACCAGTGTAGAAAAGCCCAAATCCTTATTGTTCTCAATGACAAGGTCTGTACCTGATGCTGACTGCCAATAGGGGTAAAAGTGGGATAGACAGTAAAAGCTTGGTAAAAATAGATTACCTTGTGCACTTCACAAAGGCCCAAAGTCTTAGTCTTCTATCTAAGGATATATTTAGAACAATGAATTATGATAAAACATAATATATTTACATAAGACAGAGTATATTGTAGCTAGGAATCCTGTACTATGTATGGTGCAGGATGAGTTCCTAACTAGCTGAATGTTTCCAATAAGTACAAGTTATTCCCTTCCAGGATCAAAATTATATTATGCAGAGTCAATAGAATTATCTACTAAAAAATCTACAATTGAATAAATGAATGCTTAGAGAAGCCTAATAATTGTCCTTGAAAAACTGTACAATAGCATATTTCTTCTTGTGTGCATGTTATAAAATAAAATAGGGATCCAGACACCAGAACCATTGAATCCAGTTCTCATCTGTAACAGAAAGGTTTTCCAGTATTTGGCCAAATAGTCTAATAACATTAAAACATAAAATCATGTTGACGTTAGATACTATTAAGGGAGTATTGAATATTTTAATTTGCAGTGTACGTTTAGTCCTTCTAATGCAGACAAACTTGGAAAATCAAACAGAAAGCTTACATGTCGAGCTTCAGCCATCCTGATTCAAAACAGCACAAAACTCTTCTGGTCAAGGTTTGCAGAGGAAACCTATCAGCTACACCAGTCTCCCTTAATATTATTAAGTATTTTCAATCACTGTAAAATGCTGCCATCTACTGGAAAATATTTAATTAAATAATAAAGCCAGCAAAAATGGAAATCCTGTTATTGTCAATGAATAATAATAATAAAGTAATTTGATACTTCAAAATGCCTTTCTCCTGGTCATTAAGATTGATAATTAAACAATGTGCATGGGGAAAATTATATGTGCATTTAGGGCAGTAAAAGATGAGGAACTAAAAGAAAATCTTATATTTATTTTTCTCAGAAATCATAATTTAAAATGAAAAATACGACATTTTTATTAGAAAATGATTTAAAGCTAGTTAAATTCTGATTTTCTTCAGACTAAGAGGCATGTATCCACTTTTTATAGAGACACTGAATCACTATGATTTACTGCCAAATATTTAAGTTAAACAGTGAGAGATAATACCTTGCAGAAGTATTTGAAAAGCATATTTTCCTAGGGAAGTTTTAAAATCATTAAAAAAAAAGTATATAGAGAGTTTTTTGGTTTTTTTTTTTAATATTACTTTGTTTGTATTTATATAGCATTAAATTAATTCAACTGAATATGGTACACCATTGTTTCCATCCTGTGAAGGAAAAGAAGGTGGGAGATTCTCCAAGTCAGCCCATCAGAGAGAGCTAGAGTAGAGACATGCTGTGTTTCACAACTTAATGCAGTGTCAATTAACTACTTATTAAATGCCAATTAGAAATTTAGCAATTAAGTTACACTTACCAAGCATTATAGTCCATAAGGCCTGAGAATAGCAAAACAGAATTTCAGAGTGAAACTGGCTGTATCCAGTCCATTTGTTCAAGTGAAGCAGACCTGGGGAAGTGTAATGGTCAGGTTTTATAGCAGGTTCAAGCCATCTTCAGTTCACCCTTAGCCACTCTGAGGAAAAAAATCCTCAGTTCTGGTGTTCTACATTTCTATTTTACTGTGCTCATGGTGAAATCTTAGGTACTGTATTTGCTTTAAGTATAAGAATCCTTATATACTGTTTATGTTGGGATCTGGTCATTCACTTTCCTCAATTCTTTAATCCACTTACTTGATGAAAGATACAGCCAAACTGATTTTATTAATTGCTTCAAGGACAGATAAGCTTTTTTTTTTTTTTTTTTTTTTTTTTTTAAGGCTTAAGCAGAAGATATATCAAGAATGTAATTCCTGCTTCTAAAATAATATACTAGCTGTTCCCATGATTTATGAATCAAGCTTGAATGTTCAGTTTGAAAACTTACAAAAATATGTCAAAAAAAACTACACATAAAAGAGTTCTATCAGATAGTTATTGAATTGGAACATGCTTATCAAGCAAATGTTGATGTTACTTTTCTCACAGCTTTAGTCAGTGATGTTTTTGAAATTTCTTCAGATTAGTGATGATGTAGGAAAGGGGAATTTACAGTCAGATGAAAGAACATAAAACATTTTCAAAGCCCAATAAAACGAAACACAGGAAGAAGGGGGGAGAAAAATAAAGAAAGAAAAGAAATGACTGATCAGAACCCAGAACATCTAAGTTTTTAAAAATGGGGGAAAGTAATATTAGTAAAAATATATATTTGTATTTCTAATTAACCTTATCCCTGAAAAAGATGACTGGGAGAACGCTTCTGGAGTAGTCCATCTTCTGCTGGTTTTAAAGCAGCCACTGTAGTAGTTAGTTAAATGTTAATGTTAAAGAAAACAATTTATAAGAGTTGCATACAATCCCTGTTTTGAAGCAAAAAGTGTAAATCTTTAGAACTGGTTGAAAAACTTGCATAATTAGAATCAATAAATAACCACCAATTTAAAAATGGACTGCAAGTTCTGAAGATTAAAGAAGGGATTGTACATCTCTTCATTTAATAGAAGATAGGTTTACAAATTTAAGAACAGAAAAAGCTTGCCAATACAACAGTCTGCTAAATATATTACTAAAAGCAACTTCTGCATTTGGCTGTGCTACCGAAAATGTGAAAAAGGGGCAATGTTAATTACATTCAGGATGCAGCCTTTAACTTTTTGTGTTTTTCTGCCCATTCTCTTATTATCTGGTAATAGAAATTTCTTCTGAAGAAATATTGGACAGTTAAATGTAAGTGTGAAGAGCAAGAAACAAACAGGAAACACGGAGTTGAGTAAGAATACTGTTGAAGAACAAGAAAGTTTGCAAAAAGCATTTTAATATTTACACATATGTGAGGAAGTGACTGGAAACCACAGAGAGCCAAAGCTGTCGGGCTCTCAGCTTTCCTGCTGAGATGGAGTGCACTGACATAACTGCCTTAATATTTAAAGCTCCCATCTCTTCTGGCTATTGATTTGGAGAATAACTCATGCAACACAGAAATATGCTATAGAAGTCTGCTGAAGAGGTCTGCATACCATGTGGAAAATGTGGCTCCCTTGTTGCTAACACTAAGTGACACTGGTGACTGGGAGAGACTGATAAAATTTGCTAGAGGAGAAGAAGAATTATTATATGAAAATAATAGGATTCTATTGTTGCCTCACTTGAGTCCTCTTTTTCCGTCTTGACAGAAGGAGCTTAACACAGTTTATACACAGTGTAGAGCAGAAGACATGGAAGTGAATGTGCTATTTCTCACAAAGCGATAGACACATTTTTATGTACTCGGCAATTCTGAACCAGTTAGAGCAAGCACAACTGGATTCAGAGGATACTGGTGCTGCCTTATGTAGGGAGTTTTTGAGCTTTTTCATCCCAGTTACGATTGTGTAACTCAACCCAAGGAAATAAAGCCTACTTCTGTGTGTCTGATCCTTACAGGGGTAAGTCAACACCAGTCCTCTTTTCTTACATAGAGCAAAAATTTTTACCTTGAAACACAGTGTAATTTATCAAAGCACCTCAGTGACAGATACGTGAAACAGACTGTTCTATTTAACAACCAGGTCAAAATATACTTTGATGTAGAGATTATATTTCAGTACATTTTACAAACATAGCTTTCCTGAATTCCTCCACGAGAAAAGCCACAGGACACAGAAGAAAACACAAGTTCCTTTGTTCTTCTCTTTCCCTTTTAGTGCCCGTAGTCACCTCCACTACTATGGTGAGAGCCACGGGCATGAGACTGCGCTTGTCTACCAGATATGAAGGTAGCCAAATGAATCCAGCCTTTTCCAAAAACGGAGGCTTTACAAAATCACCTCACATTTATCCCTGTTAAGTCTGGCACATTTTATGCAAAGTGCTAGTCAATGACACCAATCTCATCTATGCCCTAGTTAGTTGGGAAAATCCAGCATGATTTGTCTTTTCCAAACACTGTCTCATACTCTCCCCTGTGCAAGCCTCGCTGACAGCCCAACTCTGTCTGTGAACCGAGTGAGGTCAGTGGATATAGCTACTTTCATAAACTGAATTTAATTTTAACCACTCAGAACAGCTGAGTGTAGTATTGCTGGGCGATGTGAGACTTAACTGTTGCTTTTACTGTACAACTGACAATTATTTCTGAGCTGTTAGTTAAGACCCTATGAAGCAGACAAGCAAAGTTATAATATTTTAGAGATTTATTTGTAAATGAATAGCATCTTTAGAATTGTCATAATCAACATTACCTTAAAAAATAGAATAGATATTCATCAAAATAAAAAGAGAACCATTTAAACCCACAGAAAACTGAAACCATGGTACACAAAACACTGTAGCCTAGAAAGAACGTGATGTAGCAAGTGGAAGTTTTAAATGCAAAGCTAGCAGGAGAACAAAACATTACTTTGAATAATAAAAACAACAATAACAATAATAATGTAGATAAGTGATTTTTTACATTTTATTAGAATGTATTCAGAGGAAGTTCTGTTTATTCCTTAGTATATATATCCTATCAACAAAATTTACAAGTAGACTAACATGTTTTAATCTGTTTTTTGAAGAACTCTCTGAATGCTGCAGATGACTGACTTACCCATGGAAGGACGTCCACAGGACACAACAGATCCATGCAGATCTTACATATCCATGAGAACAACTAAGGCCTGCTGAACCTTTAACTGTAAGACCCATAAAGCTTGACGAGCTCCAGGAGACCAGGAGCTACCTGCTCCCCGCACTGAGGTATCCAGTTCCAAGACATCATCAGCTGTCCTACGTCACTCCTGACAGAGCTGTTTGGAGGTCTTTCCAGAGAGGTTTAGCACTATTAAGTACTCCAAAACTACTCTGTGCAATCATTTAATGATTCATGATCCAGCAAGAAGTATTTCCTAATAATTTGAATATTTGCTGCTATTTAAATTCATTATTTCTGGCCTATCCTTTGCATTACAGATCATTCTGTTCTTTGCAGCAGCTGCTTTCTGAGTAATTGGTGATCCTTTCACTTTAGCATTAATATTTCTATATATTGCTTTCACACTTTACAGGGACATAAGTTTACACCCATTTTATGTTTCCTTATGTGCTATATAGGGTTATGTGGCTCTGATTCTACAACAAACTTCATACAAGAAAGTGCCACATAAACAGGATCCCAATTAAATCAGTTAGGCTTTTCCTTGGTCCCCAAACATGCATAGAAATTTTAAAAATAAAATCAGGCCAAATAATAGTTTGAAATAGTTTACTATAAGCCAAAAGTATGTCAGCTTATATTTCACTGGTACAAATGAAAGTGAAAGGAAGAAGTCTTTCTTGTCTATCTTTATTTGGCTTGATTTTCATTTTTCTTTTTCCATGAAACACTTAGAGTCTTGGTGACGTGTCATTCCCCAGAGCTCCAGTAAAACATAGAGCGTAACCCAGCAAAGAACTTAATGTGTTAATGGCATTAATAAGACAGAATGGAAGGGTGTTTTTAAACTACAGATTGCCATGCAAAAAGACATGATTTTTAGTAATTTATAGTAAATATAATTATTTAAGTATATTAAGAAGTATATTAAAGGGTTTCATTTGTGTGAACTTTAGTCAATTATAAGCTAAAAATAATGGATATTATTTGTTAGAAATGAGGAAGTAAACCTGCTAAAAAACAAGATCAAGCTTTTTTATTATTATTCTTTATATTGTCTTATTGAACCACTACTGATCATTCCTGGAACCTCAGGGAATAATAAACTTTCTAAACTGTTAGGTTTACTTGCATAGTTCCTCTCTATTAACTCTCATTGGTAAGAAATGAAAATTAGCACAGTGGGCACAATGTGCTGGAGAGGCCGGTTCAACAAGCGAAAATCATCTACATCAGGTTCCTAGGGAGGACTCACAGTTGCATTATTTGCAGAAAATTAAATAACTGTGAGACAGGATTAAGTAACTGGGCAAGTGCATGCTAGGTAGGCAGCACTCCCTAGCACTTTTCAAAGACACGTTTCTGATACCAAAGAGGCCATTGTGGCAAATATAATGCAAGTCCAAAGAAAACACACAGTTCTGTTACAACCACAGTTTGCTAGGGATAAGAAAGTAAAGCTAGCAAGCCACAACTAGACAATGAATTTGTCTTTTCTTGCCCTTTCTGCGTTTATCAGAACCTCGTCACCATTTTTAGGTATTAGTTTTGTCCTTACATTTCTAAACTGTCCTTACGTTTCTAAATCCAGATAGATTTGCAAAGTAATACTAATGGAAAGAGAAAAAGTATTTAAGCTTTGAGCTGTATAACCTTGACTTTTCTTTGTGATCAAGGCATAGTAATAGTCTTTCAGTTTCTAGTTAAGATATTGAGTAGCCTTTCAGAATTCATATAGATATATTCTGTTTCTTCCTATTGAAACACTTCTAACCTATTTTAACTCTTAGCAAAGTTTATTTTAAGAATGAAATGAATAATGGGATACCAGCACTATTTAATCTCACATTTAGGCTTCTATTTCATCTAATTGCTTGGCAGTCTAAGAAATATATCAATGAAAATATTGATACCTTCCAGCATCAGTACGGTTTAAATATCTCTGAAGACCATGCTAGAAAGAATCACACAGTCATATAAAACATTCTCTTCCACTGAAGCAGGGACATTTTTTATTGCTTTACTTAGCTTTGCCTTTTATATGTTAACATCATACTATTCTGACAACTTTTTCCCCCACACTTTCTTCATTCTTGCTTTTTCATCTAGCTTCCCTCAGTTTGTCTGTAATTATACATGAAATGTCATTAAATCAGGACCATGGAAACACAAACACTTTGGAATACACAGTTTATACTGTGGCAGCTATCACACTGGTCACCCATAACAGCAATTAAGCTCTGTATTTCCTGAATTTTCTTTTCCTCTACTTTACACAGAAGACTTGATTCTCCAAAATAAAACAATTCTAACTTTTTTGAAAGGAAACTAACAAACACAATTTTAACTGTCAATAATGTTTCAGATGAATTTAAATAAATTTCTCATAATATATTCTGGGGAGGAAAAGCATTATTTTCTAAAATAAGAATATTTTGCCTTTTTTTAATAAATTCTCTGCATGACTAGCTTGTTTATTAGAAGCAAAACCTAAATAAAAACAGGATAGCAAACAAATTCTCAACAATATTATAAAGTGATTTTAGTGTTTATACCATTACAGAGGCAGGCTAAATGGTGCATGTATCCACTTATCTCACATTATCTCTGTATGGATTCTTTGTTAACTAACCATTTTAAAGGGAAGAGAAAATGAAGCTCGTGTTTGTCTCCGGCACCATAGAGCGACACTAACTTGTTACTCTCTTCCCTCTGCCCCAATCATTCACCACCTGTTTAGTTGCAAGACAGCTGTAAAGTCATTTAAACCCTACTTTCCAGGAACTACATTACTACATTTCTGTAATATTCTAATTTACTTGTCTGATTAGGTTTTAATCCAAATGATGGATTTGTTTATCAAGTGGCAAATGACAACTGTTAGCCAGCAGATTTTCAGCATCTGTGGATAGTACTGCACACAAAAGGTTGAATAAATACAATCAGAAAATGAGCAACTGAAAGTAGGAATGTTGTGATAGAAAGCAAAATAAAGATTTATATGAATTTTATTCCTCTGATATTCTTTCTACTTAATACTTTGCCACTGTCTTTACCGATGGTTAGAGTTTGGACCTATAGCAATTTGGGAATATGAAAATTTCCTTGTAGGTAATGGCTCCAGAGCAGAGGCTCATGCCCTGAGATGCTTCTGAAAGGAGCTAAATCGGCGGCCAGAAGCCGTGTAGTGAAGTGCAAGCAGCAGAGCAGGGAGGGCGAGGCACACCTGGCCCCACGTGGTGCTGGCGCAGCGGGGCGGATTCAGCAGGGTAGAGGACTCAAGACCCGCACCTGCAAGAGCTGTCCCCAGGGAGCACGAGTGACCAGGAGTGCAGTGCGGCACTTTGCCCAGGCAGGAGGTGCCCAGCGAGCTCCCCTGCATACCCACTATGGCAATTACTGGTCGGAGGGCCACGTCAGCACTCACTAAGAAGGAGATGGGCACCCAGACCGAACAACTGGTAAAGCATGAAGCTGTCCAGGTGTCAGGCTGCAAGGAGTGTCATAGCCTGACGCTTCCTTTGGACAGCCTGAGGGAGAGCAGCTGTGTGAGGTGTGAGTAGGTGGAAGATCTGCTCAGCATGATAGTTGAGCTAAAAGAGGAGAGGTTGAAAAGCTAAGAATTATCTGTAAGTCAGAGAGGGAGAAACAGGGACAGGCACCAAGAAGTGCCCAGCACTGAGTTATTACACACTCTGTCCCCCAGCTAACACAAGGGGGAAGGAACCAGCACAGTAATGTACGGATAAAAGTCCAGGCTCGCTGTGGCAAGAGAAAACCTTCTCCCATCTCACCCTGTGAGGTACCCCTAGCCAACAGGTATGAGGTCCTGGAGGAGGTAGAGCAATCAGTGGATAGTGTAGGTGAGAGTCCCTCTCCTCCAAAAACAGCAATACAGTCAGAAATACAAACCCCATGCATGGTGACCGCAGGCATGAAGGAGAAAAGGTGGGTTATAGTTGTGGGCGATTCCTCAGTTCAAGATACAGAGGGTCTGATATGTAGGTGCGACCCCCCTCTAAGAGAAGTCCTCTGCCTTCATGGGGCCTAGGTTAAGGATGTCACCAGGAAACTTCCCAGCCTGGTTAGACCCATAGACTATTATCTATTCACGGTCCTACATGTGGGAGGAGAAGAAGCTGCAATGCATAGGGACTTTAGGTAATTGGGGCAGACAATCAGGAAGTCAGGCGCGCAGGTCAGATTCTTTTCCATTCTTCCCAGTGCTGGCAGCAATATAGAAAGATATAGGAGGATACAGTCCATTAACACGTGCCTCCGTGGCTGGTGTCATCACCAGAACTTTAGTTTCTTTGGCAATAGGAAGCCTTAGATGGCAGCAGGATTGATGGCATCTATTGGGATCCGTCTTACTCAAAGACAGAAGAGAGCCCTGGGACATGAGCTTGCAGGGCTCATCGAGAGGGCTTTAAACTAGGGGGGAGGGGGGTATCATTGGGGAAGCAGGTTAGGGGGTAGGTGGTGGCCTGTCATGCCACTCACAGCAGCCTAACTCCATAGCCTGTGTAGGGCACCCTAAGCCTGAAGAGGCTAAATGGGAAAATAAGAGACCTTCTGAAGGCCCACATAGTCAAGTTGCAGCTGCCTCAGCTAGAATGAAAGGCACACTGGGAGCCCAACTCAAATGCCTCTATGTAAACGTACGCAGCATGGGGAATAAACAAGGGGAACTGGAGATGCACGTGCGATTGCAGGGCCATGATCTCATTGCAGTTACTGAGACATGGTGGGACAGCTCTCATGACTGGAACGTGACTATGGATGGCTTTAGGCTTTTCAGGAAGGACAGGTCAGGAAGGCGAGGTGGTGGAGTTGCGCTTTACATGAGAGAGCAACTGGAATGTATGGAGCTCAGCAGAGGGGAGGACGAAGCGTGAGTCGAGAGCCTGTGGGTGAGGATTAAAGGACAGGCCAACAGAGAAGACACTGTTGAGGGAGTTTAGTATAGGCCTCTTGACAAAGGAGAGGAGGTGCATGAAGCCTTCTACAGGCAGCTGCAAGAAGCCTCACGATCCCAGGTCCTGGTCTTTATGAGGGATTTCAACCACCCTGATGTCTTCTAGGATGACCACACAGCTAGGAACAGACAGTTCAGGAGGTTCCTTCAGAACATTGCAGATAACTTCTTGATGCAGGTGGTTGATGAGCCAACAAGGAGAGGGGTGCTTCTAGACCTGATACTAACGAACAGAGATGGTCTAGTGGGAAGTGTGAGGATTGGTGGCTGTCTTGGCTGCAGTGACCACAAGATGCTGGAATTCACGATCGTGCAAGGAGGAAGCTGGACAAGAAGTAGGATTGCAACCCTGGACTTTAAGAGAACTAACTTTGTCCTCTTCAGGGAGCTCCTTGGAGGAATCACCTGGGCCAGGGTCCTAGAAGAAAGGGGGTCCAGGAGAGTTGGCGAATATTCAAACACCACTTTCTCCAGGATTGGTGCATTCCTACATTAAAGAAGACGAGCAAGGAGGGCAAGCAACCTGCATGGATGAGCAAGGAGCTGTTGGGTAAACTTAATGAGAAAGATAGCACATACAAAATATGGGCCTGTTTAGTCTGGAGAAGAGAAGACTGAGAGGAGACTTGATCAACATGTTTAAGTACCTGAGGGGTAAATGTAGGGAGGATGGGGCCAAACTCTTCTCAGTGGTGGCCAGTGACAGGACAAGGGGTGACGGGGTGCAGGCTGAAACATAGGAAGTTTAATCTCCATATGAGGAAGAACTTCTTTACTATGAGGGTGACAGAGCCCTGGAGCAGGCAGCCCAGAGAGGTTGTGGAGTCTCCTTCTCTGGAGATCTTCCAAATCCCGCCTGGATGCGACCCTGTGCCCCATGCTCTGGGTGTCCCTGCTGGAGAAGGGGAGTTGTACTAGATGATCTCTAGAGGTCCCTTCCAACCTCAGCCATTCTGTGATTCTGTGAAAAGAAAATGCAGTAGAGCATTATCCAGGATAAAAACAAATTTCATGTTTCTCCTCAAAATCATTTTAAGAAAATAAGAGAAAAACTCTTATAAATTGCATGATGTCATATGTAATCCTACCTTCCAAAAATATTTTATCAAGATTTATTAAAAAAAATTGGAATTGCTGATAAAATGTATATAGTAAAAAATATAGGAAATCATTCTGTAAATTATTTAGTAAGATAAACAGCCAAACCCCACATTTAAATACGGAGAAGCAAAGGGAGTCCTGCTAATACTACCTTACAAAGTTGTACCATGCTGTCCTTTGCTGTGCTCCATTTCTTTGGGTGGATAAACAGTTGGACACAAATCATAGAAAGGGCAGGAATTATTAAGTGTTTGAAAACAGCTTATATTTAGGCAGTCCTGTGATTTATCCACTTAGCATAGCAAAAAAAAACCTAAAACAAACAAACAAACAAAACTTGTGAGGTAGCTTGATAACAGTTTGCAAGTACGTTTATGGAGAAAATAAATGCATTTAGAACTTCTTTAATTCACAGATATATAATAAATTAGAATGATAGAAAGTCAGTCTAGAACTAAGATGTATGTTTTAATCATAAGATCTTAACTGCAGCTGTTGATCAAAATAGTGTCATATAATCACTGGGAATTTTAAGTCAAGACTGTACATATTTATGAAAAAATATGCTATAAGGATTTGTATTGGGTGTCAATAACAGTTTAATGCTCTCAAATCTTATTACCTGTCTTAGATGAGAGCTCAGACAAAGCCATTAAAAATAAAAAATCCTCCTGTCTTTAAAGTTTTTTTCAAAGGTATGAAGTACTTGTCCACAAAAGTTAATGCATGTAAGTCATTGATACCCTTGCACATCAAACCAAGTATGTCAGATGACAATGATGCTTATCCATTTTTATACAGACATTTTGATTTTGGGGGACAAACTGTGCTATTTACATTGTTTGTCTGTAAACTCTTGGTTCTGTGGTATATTGTTATATGAGTGAGCTATTTACAAACATGTAAGAAATACCAGTGGTTAAAGAAATACAGTATTTTCTTCTGCTGTATTTATGTTACCCTCATTCAAAAATTCTTTATACTTCACAAATATTTATCATTATCATTAGTACTCTTTATTGTACACCATTATACCTTAAAACCTTATATTATCTGGTGTGCTTCTGGCCAGACATAACTCCTATCTATTTAATTCTTTTCAGTTCTATTATGTTTAAATTTCTATTAATATTACATTCAAACTGGTCAGACTTGTCACAAGTTTGAGTTTACTGAATCCAGGCGTGCTCTATCAGATAATTCATTTTTTGTTTATATTGTTGACAAAACAAAGCCTGTGGATAGATTGATTTTTAAAAAAAAAACTTTTCATCAGTAACAAATACTTTTCATCACCCTTTTTCTTAAAACTCAGCAAGGTTCATGGTAAACAAGGTCAGAATAAACTAGATTCAGCCCTTTGGCATGGTATATTGCTGCAGTGTCTCAGAATAAGCAGTAGAAGTAAAAACAGGATAAGAGTCTTTGGTTTTTTTTTAAATTCTTTAGAAAACACCAGTATTTCTGTTATTTTAATTCTGCATTTGAAGATAAACCTGACCTTCTTCAACTTTTTCATAAAAGAAAAAAAGATTTTTTTAAGTTCTATTTATATAATTATAGTTTTATAGCCATAGTTAAATTATAGGTTTTTTATCTTTAAAAATATCTAGCTGTAGCTGTTAGTTTCTTTAAAAAAACAGTTAAATTCTACATATATATTTAATATTTAGAACATATAACTTATATACATTCTATTATATACATTATAAATATTACATTAAGTATGTGTTTTAATATAGATAATCAAAAGTAGTCATTGAGATAGAATAATTATTGCTTTCATAGAAAGTTTTGTCAAAATAAACACCTTCCTATGGAAGTTTGAATGAAACAGTAATTTTTACTTTAAAACTGCTAGAATTTTAAAGGCTTTTCAAAGAACTTCTTCTCAAAAAGCTTTGGGAGAGCTAGAGTGGTCCTTAAACAGTCACCTACTCTGTCACCCTTTCCTACTTTGCGAGATGAAAAGCCATTTTGCATGGCCATACTTTTTGCAGGGTAGCTCAGCCAAACATTAGCTAGTGTGTGAAGGAGTGATTCAGGTTGGCTGTGATATTCTTTCCCTGCTGAAAACCTGAGTAGCAAAAGTTCAAATGTTGCCTCTTCTAATGCCATCATATCCAGACCTCACAGCTGTAGACAACTGCACAGCTATCTAGCAGATGATGCTGACTTTTTACACTCTTACCATGTGGGACCACTACTCAGTGCATAGCTAAGATGATACATTACTACTTGGAAGTGCTATTTCTAAGTTACTACAGAGTCAAGTTCTATTGTATATTTATTTGACATTTCTAGAAGGTTCCTATATTTTTAAATGGTTTTAAGTAGGCCTCATTCAAGTTTAGAAACCTCAAAGAGTGTTGACATAAATAGACAGTTAATTATTGCAGGTCCTATTTGTCAGTACCTAGTTAGGCAGCTTTCCCACTGAGCTGGAGTAAGGAACAGCACCTCTAGCTATTTTATTTAAACAGATTTCTAAAAGAAACCATTTCCTCCTTCCAATTTAAATTATTTTTGATAGAATGATGATGGGAAATTTACATTTGAAGGGAAAATAACATTTATTATGGATGTTAACAAGTTGATTCACAGGAATGACAACAGGAATTAGTGACAGAGCACTGGAACAGGTTGTCGAGAGAGGTTGTGGAGTCTCCTCTGGAGATTTTCCAAACCCACCCGTGCCACATGCTCTAGGTGACCCTGCGTGTGCAGGGGGGTTGGACTAGATGATCTCTAGAGGTCCCTTCCAACCTTAACCATTCTGTGATTCTGTGATTCTATGAATTATGAGTGTAATCAGTTAAAAGAATAAATTGCTTTGGTCAGTCAAATATATTGCATCCATACAGCACTACTAAACTGTGTTTATATGTGTTAATTGTGTTTATGTTATCATGCTTGGTTTATTTTATTCCCGTATCCTTGAAAGAAGTCAATTCCTTGTTTGCAGGGTGCCTAGCTTTATGAAGAAGGGTAAGAAAGATATGCAAGAAATATATTCTTCTGCTGCTGATTAATGCTGCCAGATTATGTCAAAGCCTACATGATCTTTATAGCAGGGTATATATCTTGATTTTGAAAGGATCAATTTTACTTTTCTGAATTAATCCATCTTTTTAATACGAGAAAGGTAATTTCTTTCAACATAAGTCATTCAAGAATATGTAACTGGATAGATGATATAGAGAATTTAAAGCATTATCTCATATTTAAAATGAAAGAATTAACTCTTTTTTTCTGTTTTAAGCTAGAGACTTCCTGAAAAGTGAACCCAGAGAGTGGCACACTGTACTGAGCATCCCAGGTTCTCTTTAAGGAGAGATTCAAGACCTACTAGTACTCTTCAGAAGAATACAAAGGAAATTTAAGAACTCTGATGTTGCATTCAAATTCTAAGGAGTTGCATCCTGAGCCTCAAGGGTGAGATACTAGACCAAACACCTCACACTTTATGTGAAGTAAGGAAGTACACTTCTCCACAGAGCTAAGAATTAATTGTTGGTCTAAATAATGTCTTCACAGACCTGTCAAAGATTTGGTAATTTTAAGATCACTTAAAATTATACTAACACTTAAAGGCCAAATTATCCAAATATCAGAGCTCCTTCCTACAAGTGATACACTTTCTGCAGTACATACTCTTTTCACTTGCACTGCTCTTCTACGTCTTGTGATGAATGGTACCAGTTTTTCTCAGAAAGAGGCGTTGGAGGCTATAGTGAGTCCTCATCATCCCAAGATGTTTTCTGGGAGAAGTATGACATTGAAAGTTTCTCCTTGTGTCTGGATCATCTTACGGTTAGTTGTATACTTTCGTTAGCGCAGTTTACCTACATGGTCTTTTCTTATTGATCCTTAAATTCTGTTAAGCACAAATTCCGCTGCTTACAGTGAGTTTTACTTATGTTGCATATTTGCTCATTTTTCTCTTTGTTGCTTCCAAAACCAGTTTTACTATTGATAAAATCGTAATTAACCATCACTGATTTGTGCTTAAACCTCTGAAAATCTATATCATCCTGTGTTTATGCTGTCGTCTTGTGCTTGTCTTCCTAGGGGCCCTGCAACACTCCTCTGTAGTTTTTTCCCCTTGTTCTTAAACGGCCCTAATGATATGACTCCCTGACATATGTGACATATAGAGTTTTGGTAACTCTTTGTTATTCATTCAATAAGCTACAGTAAAATTTCTGGAACATTATCAAAATTACTTTACAACATTGACCACGAACTAATTCAGTCAAAATAGGACTTCTAGTCTTGTATAGCTTATCAGTTCAACTGCTTTCCTTGTGCTGGAGTCACATCCCTTTCTTGGCAGAAGAATCATTCTTGTATGCTTTTCTGGGTAAGTCCCAGAAATGGAAGGAAGTATTTTACCAAGTCCTCTTTAGGTTGACATTACCAGGTCATCCTGGGATCTGTAAGCACAGCTGGATCAATTCCACCCATTAGCCCATGGAAACTTTTGTGAGTGTTAATCACTCCCCGAGTTTCCCCAACTTATACTCTGAAGGGTATATATCATCTGCCTTCTGATTCCCAAATATATTTTTCCTTCTCTTAATTATTAACCTTTATTCCCTACCCACCTTAGAGAAGTAAAACTCTCCTACTTTGCTGTATGTTTGTTTGAGAATGGTCTATCATAACATTATGTCCAAGCACAATATATTTCATAAATACAGACGATTTAATTTTGTTCAGATGCTTGTTCGTTAAATAACATGTCGAAATCTGCCCCTTCCACACATACAGCATATATTAAGAGAAGATTCACTTGATTCTCTTGAGCACTTGGAAACTTTTTAAAATTTCCTAACTCAATTGGAGAACCTATCAGATCTTTGCATATGAAAAAACATGTTTTAGACCAAAAACTTACCTAAGTAGACACATACGTTTTTAATTCATTTATCTCTGTTCTACTTATCCTTCTTTGTATTAAACTGACAGCCTATTTTGATTAAAGTTTTTAAGCCTGTGTGTTTACATTAAATATTTAAATCCATCTGTATCAAGTAAACTCAACTTGACCTTCCACTTTACCAAGCACCTACAATTTAAATGGAGTTGCTGGTACTCAGTGCCTTTGAAAACAGTATTGTAAATCTGATTAGTCTTTCAAATTAAGGGATTTGAATTAATAATGACTGACTGTTGTTGACTTTTCCTTCTTGTCTAGTAATTAGCCATTTGCATTTTCATTATTAATTTATTATGTTCATTGCAATAGAACATGCTGCTGTTTATTTTTTTTCAAAATTTAATATATATCAGATACTGTATGTGTGATCTTTTTGCACTTTTTTATCTTGATGTGGTCCAGTTATTCTTTGTTCTTTTAATATTTCTGATTTCTATGTATTGCAGTGCTTTTGTGTCTGAATAACTAAGAAAAGTATAAATCAAAAAGTGGTTCTACGGAAATGTAATTTCAGAAACAGAGACAGAATGATTAATACAACAATATTATTTGTCACTGGATTAATACAATGACCCCTTTTCTTATAACCAAACCTTTGCAGACTAAGTGTATTTTCTAGAAAAGTTGAACTTTAGACAAACAGAACAAATGTTATGTAATCCTTTATGTGATGATTAGTGTAATACTCAAAACCAATATGAAATAATCATGTTATCAGCACAAGAGCAGTGGAGAGATATGAAAACATGAGAACAATTTCTCAAAGAATTAACTGAAGGCTCTGAAACACAAGTATGAGTAAATGTTTTGAACGGGGCAGCCAGAATAAATACATCTACCAGTAAAAATAAAGTAAAAGGAAATAGCAATTACCTATATATATAAACTGAAATGTTTGGAATATTACAGTTCTAGAAATGGTATAATTCTTGTGTTCATGCTGCTACCTTCACAGCCAATGATCTCTTGAAAATCAGACTGAGCATTGGCAAATACAGACATGATCTTGTGAGCTCAATTTTATGTAAGTCAGAGGCAGTGTAATGAATGTAACTGTTGTACTTAAGTGTTATAGAGTAAGTATGAAAATGTGCTTTAGCTTATTCATATAGTTCCATAAAGATACAGTGGTAATCCTTTTATTTCTGAAATGTGTGAAAATTTACATTTGTCTTAAGTTATAATATCCTCTTATTGACTTTTTTTTTTTTTTGACTAATAATCTATAGCCTATATTTCTATTTAAATCCATGTATACAAAATATATAGGAAGCTAGGTTCAGGGATATATTATGGGGTTTTTTTGTTTGTTTTTAATTTGGGACATTTGCAATTCTCTTTAGAACTTTAGAAAAAAAATGTTCTAATAGGAGTAATTGTAGAGGAATAATCGAAAAAATAAAATCATGAAAATGTAGATTTCCAGATGTAACATTTGACTTTCTAGATCCATATATGTTGTATGAGGCATTTATTCTATACCTGATTTATTTACTATTCTAGTAAACCACTGGCTGGTGGTATTTGAAGGTGTTTAATCAACAGTGAAGTACAGCATTAAGTATAGGGGAAAGGAAAACTCTTTGAGATTTAAAGAAAAAAAATCAAGAAAAAAAAAAAATAAAGATGAATAATTCACGCTAGGATCTTAGTGGGATAAGAATTTAAGGTTGGGTCCTGAAAGCTTGCAAGTGATCCTGTAAGACTAAGAACATATATTGTTATACCTTTATCCCTTTGCAGGAATTGAGGTATTCCTTACCAGTTTGCAGTGCCTTGCTATTTACATTAAAGCACTGAAGATATTGAATATTAACATATTTGTTAAGATATCCCAGATATTGCTAACTGAGAAGGAAAAGTTTATGTTTTGACTGTACAATTCAATCACATTTCTTGTTAGAGTACTATAAATATTATCACAAGGGAAATATTTCACATAAGTCATGAAACATTCATTCTGTCAAAAGGGACCAATTTGTATGTTGATCTTAGGTTTTAGTCCCTTTCCTTAATTGGACTTGCTGTCAGACAATGTTAAAATATTTTCTATCTTTGTTAGTAAGAGGCAATCTTCTTAAGGAAATAATGCTTTTTCGGTGCATTTAGTTCATGTTGCCTGCTCCATCGTGATGGGTGCCTCCTGTCCTGTCATCATCTGTGTTGAAATTAGACAGATTCAATATAGTGAGTATGATAATTTGGTTGCTGTCCCTCTGAGGAACGGAGGACAGGGATCATTGTCATACAGAGTGTTTTGTCTTTGTCTTACACAGGCACTAAAATTGAGCAGACTGATAAAGTTTGGCACCTAAAGCCAGAATCTAGTATTTCACTAATCATTTTATTTTTTCATTCAATAAAATAAGAATGAGGAAAGAATACACATAAGGCACGGGGATGAGGTGGCTGAGGATTGTGTGACCGGGGAATAACATTTGTCTGTGATAAATTTGTGTCATTTCTTTGAAATTTCTGGAGCCTGAATGTTTCTTCAATATGGACTAGTATTTCTAATATAATAATTCTTTCTTTTACTTTATATAACATGGATGTTGCAAACAGATGTCCTCTTTCTTGGTCTTTTAAAATATGCTTTCCTCCTATCTGAACAAAACACTGATCTTTATTTTCTTACCAGTCAGGTTTGCTAATCTTAGAAAGACCACATTTTTTACCTAGTAGTGTGGAAAAGCAGGTCTCTATAAACACATTTACAGAATGCATTTTGACATCAGAGAAGTTTGAAATTACTGATATGGAAAGCAAAGGGTTTTAGTTTTAACATTTCTAATCCAACATTTCCTTGTATGCAAAATTGGCTCATTAAACATCAGTAATATAATTAATTAACTGTTTCACAGTGTGCAAGTACAATCCCAATTGGGGCAGGAGGGCAGGATTCATCTTATGTAATGACAAGCTTCTAGTGATCTAAAGTCACCTGAAATTAGTTTTATTCAATCAATGCAATCTGCCCTGCAAAATTAATAGGCATGTATAAAAGTTTTTGTATAAGAAATAATATGATTAGAACTACAGAGAGGGAAATATATGGTTGCCTATTGTTTCCATACTTCTTCCACTGTCCACCAGGCTGTGAATAAAAGAAGTTACAGTTTAACAAATTGAGTCCTCATGAATATGAAATGTGAAAACTCACACAAAAAAGTACAATGTAAAAAAATTTTTGAAAATATTGCAAAGGTGGTATTTCAAGCATGATATTTCCCAATGACTGCTTCAGTATTGAAAAGGATGTTTGCTATAGAATGATCAGAAATAAACTGATGAGGCCTTCACCAGAAAATTGGAAGAAACTTCATGTTTACAGGCCCTGGTCCTCATGGGGGTCTTCAAACACCTGGATATCTGTTTGAGGAACAACAGAACAGGGCACAAGCAATCCAGGAGGTTTCTCAAGTGCACAGATGATAAATTCCTGAGAGAGGTGAACAAAGTGCCAATAAAAATAGGAGAGGATTCTTCCTTGTACAAGCAAGGAAGGACCAGGATGTGAAGGTCAGGGACAGCCTTGGCTGCCGTGGATGTCAGGTAATGGAGCCCAGGACTCTACAAGGAGGGATCAGGGCAAAAATCTCCTACTTTTCACAACCTTGAACTTCAGGAGAGCAGACTTCAACCTGTTTGGGGATCTCCTTACAAGCATCACATATAACCCTGGAGGGAATAAGGACCTGGGAGAGTTGACTGATATTCGAGGATAGCCTCCTCCAGGCTCGTGAAGGATCCATTGTGACAAGTAGGAAATCAAGTAAAGACAGGAGGCCCGCATAGATGAACAGAGAGCTCCTTATATACATGTATTCATATATGTAAGAAGTGTACAAGAGGTGAAATTAGGGACAGGTGACCCAGGACACTGTCCTTACATGTAGCGATAGTGTTAGGAAAGCTAAAGCCCACCTAGAATTTGAACTGGCAAGGGTCATGAAAGGCAACATGGCAAAAGTCAGTGGGGTTCGTTGCAGCTTGATGTACACAGTCAGGAGAAGGCTCCACTTCTGCATTAGCTGTGATGAAGTGTGATGATTTTTTGAAAATTTAAAACATGATCCCTTGATACAAATTTAACTGATTTATTCATGGAAGGTTCCTGTTTTCTTTAATCTGGCAAATTTTAATCTGTTTTTGTGGACCACCTATTTTCCCAGATCACCTCTCTTTCTAAGAGCTATCCTTCAAGGTATTCTTCACATGCAGTCGTCTTTTGAAAGATCTCACTGATGGTCTTACAGATGCCAAGAGTGATTCAAGAAAGCTCTAGTACGTTTTTTGTTACACAGATGTTCTTCCTTTAAAGTTTCCTGATTTCTCAAGGACTGTAGAAATCACAGGTGCACACAAATATATGTATATATGTAATAATAGTATATATTTTCATACATATCTTTTACATATATGTTCATGTGTAATAGTCTTTAAAATTATTTATTAAAATATTTAATTATATTAATATATAA
>VZSV01000007.1:13711760-13729130 GCA_013398735.1 Nothocercus julius | reverse complement strand
ATGGCAGAGCCCAGAGGGTAGTGATCAGCAGCAGAATCTAGTTGGAGGCCTGTGGTTAGCTGTGTCCCCCAGGGGTCAGTCCTTGGCCCAGTCTTGCTCAGTTTATTCATCAATGACCTGGATGAAGGCACAGAGTGCTCCCTCAGCAAGTTTGCTGATGATACCAAACTGGGAGGAGTAGCTAATAGCCCAGAGGGCTGTGCTGCCATCCAAAGGGACCTGGACAGACTGGACAACTGGGCAGTGAGAAACCTTATGAAATTCAACAAAGACAAGTGCAAGGCCCTGCACCTGAGGAGGAATAACCACAGAGACCAGTGCAGGCTGGGGACTGACCTTCTCTCTGCAGAGAAGGACCTGGGCATCATGGTGGATGACAAGTTGACCATGAGGCAGCAGTGCCCTCGTGGCTAAGAAGGCCAATGGGATCTTGGGGTGCTTTAGGAAGAGCGTCTCCAGCAGGTCGAGGGAGGTGATCCTGCCCCTCTACTCAGCCGTGGTGAGGCCACACCTGGAGTACTGTGTCCAGTTCTGGGCTCCCCAGTTCAAGAGGGATGTGGAGCTGCTGGAGAGAGTCCAGCGCAGGGCTACAAGGCTGATCAGGGGCCTTGAACAACTGCCCTATGAGGAAAGGCTGAGAGAGTTGGGCCTGTTGAGCCTGGAGAAGAGAAGGCTGAGAGGGGATCTCATCAATGCTTATAAATACCTGAAGGGAGGAAGGGAGGAAGATGAGGCGAGCCTCTTTTTGGTGGTGGCCATCCAATAGGACTAGAGGAAACAGCCACAAACTGAAGCACCAAAAGTTCCACAGGAACTTAAGGAAAAATTTCTTGACAGTGAGGGCAGAGCCCTGGAATAGGTTGCCAAGAGGGGTTGTGGAGTCTCCTTCTCTGGAGATCTTCCAAACCCTCTTGGATGTAGTCCTGTGTCACGTGTTCTAGGTGACCCTGTGTGTGCAGGGGGGTTGGACTAGAGGATCTCTAGAGGTCCCTTCCAACCTAAAGGATTCTATGATTCTAATAATAACAATGCTATTCATGCCTCTTTTTTTTTTTCAGACATCCTTGTCAGGTTACAAGCCAAAAGAGGATGCTTAGTTTTAAGCTTCATGAGCAATAGTTCTGTGGCTAAAATGTTCCAAGTGCACCTTTTAAATGTCTAGTATGCATTCAAAAATTTAAAACAATGATACTACTGGAATGCTTAGTATCTGTAGAACTGGGATCCTAAGAGAGAGACAAATTATTCAAAAAAGGTATTTTTTTTTCCTAAATTAATCAAACTATCTACTGTTTCACATTTCTCAGCTTTGTACATTTTTTTCTTTTTGCTATTGTATCTTCAATTATGTATCCCGAGTTAAAAGTTGCTAGTCTTTTTGTGGAGCTATTTTAACACATTAAAATAGACTTCTTCATTCCCTTTATGTACATATTTAGAAGTCTTTGTTCTTATTTGCACAATATTATCCCTTGTTTCCCTTTTTATTACTTCAGTTTCACATCTTTAATTTTCATATGCAATGCTATGTATTCCATTACTTCCAATTCAACTGCAATATCTCCCATAACTTTTGAGGACTTGATAACTTTAATCTACTGAAGTTACAATAATAAAATATCAATAATAAGCTGTAATAAACTGTCTTATTTATAAACAGGAAAAATGCTTTCTTGTCACATGAAAATAATTTAGTGTTTCATTTTTAAAGGAAGGCAAATGTATTCTTTTTCTTAAGAATACCAAGGAATCAAAAAAAAAAAAAAAATCTTTTATATATCTGAGACAGTCTCACACCCTTCTATCCCTTAAGATCCATTTGTTTTTGTAATAGCCAAAACTGGGGAAGTATACCAAACTACTAAGCTACTGCTCAGGTGATACGGGTTTCCATGCATTTAGTAGGATCTGTAGGGATAAATTAAATGTACTTATTAATTGAATGGAAAGATTAGGCTTCTAAGAAAGGACCCTTAAAAATCACTGTGGTGACCTAGGAACTGCGTAAGCAGTCCAATGGAAAATGCCGATAGAAGTGCGTGTTTCGTCCTCTACATGCATCTTAGGAAGAAATATGTCATTAACACAATTCATAGACTTTGCAGTCATGTAGTCCTGGGTTCTACCCCAGAACGTTTTACTAGATGGAGGAGAAAGTGTTACGCTTATCTTCAAACCAGCTTTTGAGGGGCTACCTCACTCACTCAGAATACTGGAGAATTTTGATTATTTCATATCTTTTGACTGAGCTGATTTGATCTCATCTCCTCTCTCCCAAGTACCATAAATGCTTTAAGTAGTTCAAGGATAGCTTTAGGCATCAATACAGTTGTACAGGGTTGCATGTGAGATAATGGTGTTAGTTTTATTGTCTATATCTGTGGCCTGGAAAGCAATTGTGGCTGCTGTGGAGGTAGGTGCAATACTCTGTGCACCAGCATTGGTGAGTGACCTTTTCTAGTGGCAGCTGGAATTATCCATGCCATTCCTCTTCCTACAAGAGGAGCTGTAGGGCTCTTTTCCGCCACCCAAGTCCAGCTGTACTCCTTCTTCTGAGAAAAGAATACTGGCCCTTAAAACTGAGCAGAGACTTTTTTTTTTTTTTTTTTTAACAGATTTATAAAGTTTTGGGTTTCTTCATGTGAGTGTGGTGCCACCCTCTTAGAACTCCCCTTCCCCTCTCCTCATTCCATACACAGGAGGAAGGCCAGCAAAAGAACAAATGCCTGGTTCTATAACACAATGTTAAGTCACCCACCTGGGCTGGAAAACCAGTGTTTAATATGATTCATTCAACATTTGAACATATGCACTGAGCTACTGAATGAAGCCCAAATATTCCCATTTCAAAGTGAGATATTATAATATAATTATTATTATTATAATTATAATGCTATATAGTGGTCTCTTTTACTAGTTAGAAGAATATTGCAATATCCTTTCTTCGGAAAGATAAAAATAATCACTCATCCCACTCCTTCCCACCCACTCCTTCAGGGTATTACTTTATAATGTAGAATATACATCTGGCAGTGAGAGAATTTCTCTAGGCAGAAGATCATCTGTTTCTCCATATGCTCTCTAGCTACTGAACTGTTGGACTAAAGGAGTGTGGAGTGACAGGAACAGGGCATTTCACAGTCCTGTATTTATGTTTTATACAGAGTTTAATCTAATAATGCCCTCTGAGAAAATCTATGATGAGATCTGTCCTTGGAAGCTAGCTAGTGTAAACAACTCTTGGATCTGATCAGACTTAGTCTCCTAACAAGTGAAAATCCGGGCAGCGCTGAATACAGCAGATGTCACAGGTTTTTAGGAGTTTTTGGTGCCCACAGCATTAACTGGAAGCAGAGTAAACTTCAGGGGTATCTAAACTTTAGACTTAGGCTATACTTGGGTACTTATGCATTTCCTTGTGGCACCTTCTTTAAGTGAATAACTCATAACTGCAGAGAAAATAAGTGTAGCACTACCAGGCTAGCCACAGGCAATTTGTGCCCGAGCACCTTGATTGCTTTTGTAGTAAGTTGACTGACTTTGCGGACAAGGAGAAGGCAATTGTTTCTTAACTTGCCTTCCACAAAGACTCTCATAGTGCTCTCATAGGTGAAATTGTGGGATAAGATTTGTTTAGGAAATCTGTAAAGATTTTACACTTTTTCAATGGGAACTAGTGCATCAAGAAAGTCAGGTTTCAAATTTAATAAGTGTATTTTCATTCTTAATCCATAAATGGTTTAAATAGTAAAATAGCTAGTATGTTTACCATGATTAATATAAAGTAATGGAGCACTCCTATAGTAACAAAAAAACCCCTACACTTTGACCTGCAGTATAGGTATAGTGTTCAGTGGGAGGTACTACTGATCTAAGTGATAGTTCTCCACAACAGCCATGGAACACAGGAATGAAAACTGCATCGATTCAAATGGTCTTTGAGCAAGGCTTAAGAGCTCATAAAGTTTCCTAATTATTTTTTATATATTCTTAAAGAAATCTTTACCATGCATTACTTTTCAGATTTTAGTAGATTAAAAATCACAGTTCATGACACCCCTGAAATATAATTTTTCAGTTCAGTATTTGGAGAAAAGCTAGGAGGTATTTGTGGGACTTCTTGCTTGAACAGTTGTTCAGGAGTAAGTGTTCTTTTCTACACTGCTAGCATTGAACTTTAAAACAATCATAAAACATGCCAACTTCTAAAGTTGAAGTATCACCTTGAAGTACTTCAGTATAGTACCACGTTGATGTTCTTCAATATCTACGTGAACATAATTTACTTCATCATGTGAAACAGATTTGTAGTATATTATATTTGAAATTCCAAGCATAAAAATTGTTTTAATATTGGAACTTCAGTATTATTAATGCTGAAGCTCCACATATTAGTGAATGATTATTAGGTTTCTTTATTTAAAAATTACTTCTTTAAGAACACTGTTTCCATGAACAGTTAGATATAGCTTGTGTGCTTCTTTTTCTTATTTTAAAACCATTGTTTTTTATTTTGCAGTATCTATTACAGTATCTTCTAAAAAAGAGAAATCAGTGAACAGATGGTCTATGCCAAATCATCTGGAGCAATGCTAGCATTTCGGAAACACCTAAAGGCAGCTAATAAACCAAGCATTTTAAGCAACAGCAAATAAACCTGTGTCTGATTAAATACAACAGGGGCATCTCTGTAAGATTTTCAGCATGTGTAATTTGACACACCACAGCTCAGCTTTAACAAAGATACTCTGATAAGCAGAAATAATTTATACATTAGAGGCTTTCTCCATTGTTATCTTTGAAATTCAAATTAATGGCCATGAAAATCTATACTATTGGGATATTATGTATCAGTCTAACAATACACTGGGTATAGAAATGTAAGCATTATACAAGAAATTAAACCTTCAGTTTGTCAACATAACCAAAAGAAGTTCAAATTGGATTTTTTTTTCTTTTTTTTTAAGATACAATTTGAATTATTCCCTTGGCTTTATTGAGAAACAGACATAAATGCTACATTTCTACTTTACTGTGTTGGCAAAGTTGGATGATTTGTGAATATTCTTTTAGCCATTTGCAAGGAGTTGTAGAAAGACAGCTCTTGTGTCATTTTTATATGCATTAAGTTATACTAAAATCCATTAAGATGTGATTTTTTATGTAAAATTAATTCATAAAAATATTTGATCACAAGTAGAAGCAATATGCATCAGTGTGAAAACATAAGATATAGCTTAATAAATTGAAGAGCCTAAAAAAAAAAAAAAATTATTGTTAACACTATGACTCTATTGGAGGAAGTGAAACCCTTCTGCTAAAATCAGAACCACTTTTATTTATGCTTGCAATGAACATAAATGAGACCTGTTACTTGATGAAGGTCAAAATTACTTTTTCTCTTCTCGTTATAGCTAGGAGTTCTACTCTGCAATAAAAGAGTTAGGTCCTGCTCTTTATAGCCCTTGCTTGGGGAGGAGTGTCTTAAAAGCTCTAGGATAAATCTGTTTCTTTGGACTTGGGTCATTAAACAAGCTTGGTGGAGTTATCTAAACTTTTAAAAGTTTATGTGACATCCATTCAAAATTCTTTGCTTTTTAAAATTCTCCCATCCCTGAAATTGTTTGTTTTTTGTTTGTTTGTTTTTTTCTCTCCTTCTATTTTGTGGTATTGCAAATCATCAGCTGTAAGATTCTTTCTTCTGTACCAGTAAGCATGACCATATTATTGATTAATATCACTACTATGCATAGCTCAGTTTCTGAACATTAATATTATTGTTGTGAACAGAATACAGATACAGTGCCATTACTAGGGGAATAGAATCAATAAAATGTTGCTTAAGATGAAGAGTGCATTATATGTCTTCTTTAATGATGTTGTTTGAGAACACATATCTTAGGAAAAAGTTTCTGGATCATAACAGAATGTAGCTATAATAAGGTTCTGTACCATCAGTGATTCTGAAAAAATGCATGCATCAAAGTGAAAACAAAAGTTCACTTGAAATGTTTCCCTTTCATTTGAAAGAAATATGATCTTCAGGTCTGGCCATGGGAGAGAAGCTCTGTAAAATGTTAGTCACACAACATATTAAGTAGAACTGTCTAAAAACAGGAATTCAGTTTTGTGAAAAAAGTTAACATAATGTGAAAGCCTAAACCTTTAAAAATATATTTTACGGGAAATATGAGGGAAAAATTCACCTTATGAAAATGTGACTACCTGTCTGACCTGGAGATAGAAAAATCCAGCTTTAAATGCTTTTCTGCTAGGTGCAGACCTCTTGCAATTTAGAGACACACATATGTTCATCTCTCACTGAAACTGTAATAGCAGTTAGTGTAATTAGTTTGTGTGTGGACTTGGAAGATCTTTTGTTTTTGTTGTTTCTCATATAAGATTTCTTGAAACTATTACAAAGAACATCATAGAGAAAAAACACAGTAAGAACACAAATTTTCTTTAGGTTTTGCGCATCTACTGCAGAAATGTATTAAATAATATCAGGTAAATGTATTATCAAGTTATGCAGTTCCTCTTAGCAATAGGTTTTACCCATTCTAAGCCTCAAAAGAGCTTGTCACAGATTATTTACTGCTGCAATTCAAACTGAAGAATAGATCTTAAAAACTGTGAGAAAAAAAAAGAAAAAAGAAATGGTATTTTCAGCAAACATCTTTGAATTAGTTTTCATGTACAAGGGAAATTTTTTCACTATGATATTAAGCTAATTTATGTGCATCTTTAAGCTTGGGTAATGCAAATTACAGCAACCTGAAAGTTCCATTTTGAGTGCCAGCATATTGTTCAATGGCCCTTGTGTAAACAATAATCAGGTCCTGTGTGTTACAGAGAGACATAAATGTGTAAATTATGGGTTTATCAAACATGCTGATGGGAGGAAACACTGATATTAGTCACTCTACAAGGAAATTTCTTACCCTGCGAGAATATTTAAATAGTCTACAAAAGCAAAATTAGCTTGTTAATAGAGCATGATTCTACCAAGCAAACAAAGAAGTTTATATTTACCAAACAGCATCTAATTTTGAAAAGAAGGCACAGGATTGCTTCAGTTCTTTTGAGATATGTTTATATATTTGAAGAGAATACTAATGATCAAAGTGCAAGCCATAAAACTGTATTTAGCCTGACTAGTACTCAGGAATGATCTGCAGGAATCTAAATTTTAGTGTCAGGCTGGTGTGGACTAAATTCTGTCACCTCCAGGCCCCCAGTCTCACTGCAGAAAAATTCAAACCAGAGTTCTGGATTTCACCTTGGATTTGCAGAAGACTGTGTCCTTTATTGACTATGCCTCTAAAAGTGATATTGTAAAACTTCAAATGAATCTGAATAAAAAAATAATGTGAATGATAGAAATTTGACTTTGTTAATATTTCAAGATTACTGCATGCTTACTATTCCTTTGTCTGATAAAAAAAAAAAAAAAAAAGACTCATTATAAATTAAACTAACTCTTCCGTGTTTCAGATGAGTGTTACTGGCCTACGTGACATGTATAAAAAGATGGAAAGGACCAGGACCTCTTTCATCAGCAGCAAACTTTTTGGCAGTTTTTCTGCTATAAAGAAAAACAGAGATAGTCCTAACTCCGTTTCTCAGTTTTAAAAGTGCTGAAAGGAGCAGACTATTGTTTCCTAGTCCCAATTACCTTACAAATGTCAAACTCTACTTATATCAGTGACACTACAGGGCGTGTCACAACTCCATCATAGATGATAAGTTATCTTGCTGTTACCCATAACGCACCACAGATGAATTTGGCAAGATGGGAGTGGCATGGTTAGAGGACAGTGGCATGCTTAGTGCAGCAAGCAGCGCTTATCTTGACTTCTATCGGCAAAAGGCAAGACTGGGAAGATAGTAGGTCTAGAAGTTTATGCTAACTATATTTTACGTGACTTTTCAATGTTAGAAAGTGTTGCCTCTCAGAATATCATCACTGTTTCAGCCGTTCAGCATTCTGAAGGCAAAATACATCACTTCTTTTTAACCTAACTGCACTTCCTCTCTCTGGGCAACTTTCTCTGATCACTTCCTGAAGAACTAGACAGAAGGATAGGAGAATGATGGCATTCCTAACCCCAACTCTCTCTAGCCTAAGAAGCCTAAGAAGCTCTGGTATCTCATTGACCCCTTCCCATTAAAATCATAGAAGAACTGATTGCAGAAGGGCCAACAAATACCAGCACTTTAAAAAATACATATGGCTACAGTAAATGTGCTGTGAATAAGTTAATTAATAATTATATTTGAAATATGAAATGGCAGCTCAAATCCCACTTCTGAGAACCAGAATGAGATGACAAAAATGTATATCTGGATTATTCTTTACCTACGGATTCAGCTGAAACAGTTTTTCTTCCACATTGCTTACTGATATTTGAAAACCTGCATATTTCAGTTAATCCCAGGGTATCAAAAAGCTATAGGGTAATCCACAGGTAAAAAACATTGTAGTTCTTTTCAGTTGTTCATTTTTGTGATATTTTTCTCCTATCCCTGAAATGGTCTCCCTTTTCATGCATACAGATTTCGGTTCCTCTCTCTCTTTATATCTATCATTAATATTCAATTATATTTGATATTTTGTTCAGCATTTGGTGATTTTGAAGGGAGAGAAAAATTGTTATTATGAAGACTTCCAAGACAGAGAAAATGTTATCCCCCACCAGCTTGCATTTATCTCATTTATTTTATTTATCAGATGTGTCTGTTCCTATCATACATTATAAATGCTCTAGCTTGGTAGATTTTTTTGTTGCCTGCTTCAGTGGTAACACTCAATTTGACTCTGTGTTCAACATTGTCCTCCTGCCATCCCACTTTTTACAAAAATGATGGAATAATGGAACATACAGCCTGAATAATCTCAAATAACCAGTAGACTGTGACCTGATCTTCATATGATATAAATCAGTAGATCTCAATGAGGCAATGAAATTTATATCCACTAAGGGTGTGTGGCCCTTCTTGTCCAGTGTGTTTGGAAAGAAGACCCCAGACTTCAGTGTTACACAACTGCATGAATGTTAACTCCTAAAAAGGGTTGGAGCTTTGCCATGCTAACACTGCTAACAAAAGCATAAATAGTACCTTGAAAAGCTTATCTTCTGGAATGACAAAACAGTCATACAGTAATCAAGGACCTTAAAGGTTTTTGCTGTCCACAGAACTAGTAGAGCAAGACTGCATCTGCTACAGTTCTTTCTAAACCTACATTATTAAAATCAGTGGGACATATGCTATAAATGTTTATAAGGGGTCACAAGAGGTGTTGAAAAAAAAATGCCGGAGAAGGCACTGAAGCAGTTAACCTCCTAATCCTGGTCCTGTAAAGGCCTTGGTCTAGTGAGCAAGGCCTGATCACTGAGAAACTGTGGGAGTGGTGATAAGTGGTGGTGATAAGCGGTGGAATTGCTAGGTTTTTGGAATGAGGAGACTACGTGACAGTGCAAGACATAATGGAAAATTACTTGGAGCAACAATGGATAGTCCCAAAGGGGGTGGAGTGTCAGGTAGCAGGGTATAAATAGAAGTTCTTTGTTAATAAAGTGATCTAATAAAGTGGTCTTGGCATATCTGACCCGAGTGTGTGCCTTCAATATGCCACAAGAAAATATGAAAATTATCAGCTATTCTTTGATAATGTGCCTCCTACTAGTAAGTAGAGTATATCTGTTAGGGAATAATGCTGTATTCAGCAGTGTGTATGCTAGTTTCAGAATCCAGATAGTCCCATGTATGGCTAATGTACTTGTATAAAGATACTTACTTTTGGTACTTACATTTTCCTACCTTTACATTACCATCTGACAACAGTTTTATACTTGTGGTACAGAATTGTATCTGGAAGAGCAATTACCTCATTTTAAAAGTTGTGAGCTGAGATATGGAAAACATGTTTTAGATGGAATTTCCTGTATTTCAATTCGTGTCCTTTACCCCTTGCCTGTTCACCCATCTTCTTTACACCTTCCCTTCACATTTTTATACACAACTGATCCTCCCTCCATCCTCTCCAGGCTTATAAGCTTCTGCTCTCTCAAGCTCTCCTCTGATGAGAGATGCTCCAGACCCACATCCCTGGGAAACTGAATGAACAAATAAACCTAGAAAACATTTGCAAACACAATAAAAACAAGAATGTGATTGGGATTGGGTTTATAGACTCAAGAGTCTATAAACTATTGTTGATAGTAGGGTGCACAACACTAGTTGGAAAGTTAAGCTATGCTTAACAGCAGTAATTTCTACGCATGACACTAAATAAATAAATATATAAATATTTATAAATAAATAATATTTGTTCTGATATATAAAGAACATGAACTAACTTCCTAAAATTTCTGTCTCAAGTAAAGTGAGCCTTAATCATAAATGATATTTAAGTTCTACTATGAGAGGAGTATTAATAATGTGTCCTCATGAACCTAAAGTGAAAATTTTGAAATAAATAGAAACATTTTATAGGAAATAAAGTTGTATAATAAATAGAAACATTATTTAATGACTTAAAGAATAAAATATAGTTCATTAAATGAATGTCACTGGGATGAAAAGCAAATATAAAACATTATACTGGTCGTGCACATGCATTTTTTGAAGTAATAGATTTTTTTTTTTCACTAACAGGTTTTTTCCAGAGCTGTAGATAGCTTTCCTATGAAATGCTCAGAATGCATTCCTACCTGTCCTTGTTATGGTAATTTAGAACATATTTTATAGTTATTATATACATCTAACTTACTGAAATAGTAGAAGTCTCATAAATATAAGTACTTATTTTTGTCTGGAAAAATCTATTTTCATGCAGCTTATTCAATCACCATATGAGTGCAGACACAGTGGCATGGATGTGGTGTAACCTGGCTTCTTGAGACTGCTTTTTTTGCTGTTTGGAGTTCAGTGCTTCTGCATCTACACTGATAGCTGTCCCTGAGAGAGCTAATTTACAGCTGGTTCAATCCACACAATCTCCAGTCATTTTTACTACTTCTGTACAGACAACAGTCTCAGAGATGCTTCTTACTTTTAGTCAGGACATAGTGTATGCTGAACTCAAGCATTCTCAACCATCTATTTCCCCAGTAATATAGTAGTATAGTTCCAGAAAAGCAATTTAATAAAGCCTTAGGGAAGAAAAAATAAAATTAAGCAAGGTAACATTCAACAAACATATACCTGTAGCCTAGTCTTAGGGAATACAATTGTGTCTTGGGGACTGTGAAGTATTCTTCATGCATTCACTCACTTTTATTACAATGGTTTTCACAAGAAAGCCTTTCATGCCTGAAGTCTCTTTACTAATAAGCAAATTATCATCCTAAAAAGAAGAAATAAAAAACACCTTTTAAAATAATATGTGATTAAAAGACAGAAGTCTCCACATGATAGTGTGATACAATCTGCAATGGAAATGGATCTAAAAGGAAAATATGCACGTCTTCTATTCATCAATAAGCTTTTCTTTACTAGGTAAAACAGTTTGTATCTACAACAGAGTACTTATACTTCCTTGCCCAGGAAAAAAGCTTTTTGAAAAAAGATGGTTAAATGAGGGCATCTCATGGAAAAGCACAGAAACAATTTCTATACTGCTGATATTTCAAGTAAGAACATGTACTACATACTAATATTCCACAATGAAGCTCTCATCTCTGTTATGTGGAATGCTTAAAGTCTGAAAAGGTCGATATGTCTCTGTTCTCATTTATTTCTTGTCTTTATGCTCTGTAAACAGTGTCCATATGGTTTACTTTTTTTTTGCTTAATTTCAATAGAAAGTTCCAAATAGAAAAGGTCAACTGCAAAACAATGAAATAAAATGGTAGTTAGAGAGGCACATCAAGGATATCATGTAAAACAAACAAACAAACAAAAACTTTATTTTGAGTGAATAATGTCTAATTACCCTAATGCCCTAATGTCTAAGGGCACTAACAGTCCTTACTGGCCATGACCAGGTTCATCTGGAGCCTCCACCAACTCCTGCCTGGGGGGCGCCATGTCAGCTCCGCCCAGGACCCCCATCCCCATCTGAGTTTCATCCTAGTAGTACTGGTCTCCAGCCTGAGTCCTCCCTCCTTCATTGGCCTCCAACACCTCCACTGTGGGGAGCTGGACTCCTGCAGGACTCCTGAGAACTGCGCTATGGGGAGCTGGGTTCCTGCAGGATCCCTGGGTCTTGCCCTCTGATTCATCTTCACTCCTGGCCCTGGCCCTGTCTCCTTCTGCTCCTGAAGGTCTCCCTGGAGGAATCCTGGACCTGAGCTGCTGCTTGTTGTGTTGGGGGCTGTCAATGGACACTGGTACCAGCACCCAGCTCTGTTGCCGCATTTAGCCCGTGTGGGTTGGTGCACCCTGGTGAGGGCACGGCCTGTGCTGGAGTCATCTCACTCCAGCTCCCCATCCCTTAGGGAGGAGCTGTTCCTTGATGCTTCCTGAGAAGTACAAATTTAATGAGTAATAACATGTGAACATAGCTAGACAGATACAATCTGAAAGGTCTATTACTTTATTTTGCCGGGTCAGATTTACATGTATTATGTATGATTTCTCTCAGAGTCAGAGTTTCAAGAAAGAGGAATCAATTTTATTTCAAATGGTTTTCAAAAAATAAATCAAAACAAAACAAAAAAGTTTTGTAAACACCAATATTTGTACCACTACTGTACAGCAAAGAAAAGGCTATGTGCTTTTGCAGATAGTATATATGTGCATAGTATATGCACATCTCGATACACCAACTATTTTAGTTTTGCTGAAATAAATTATTCCTGGAAGCCATAGGGTCTGTATGGGATTCTATGTATTTTGCCTTGTCTTTTTGAGCAGAAAATAGCCTAAAATTCTATGGCTTTGAAACACTGTGGGTGCAATTCAAGAGCATGATAAACTCTTTACGGCTGTAAGACAGGAGGAAAAGACCACAGTCAGCAACAGAGGCTGCCTAAGGGTTCTCCCCAGTCCAGATGACTCAGGGCTGTTGCAGAGCTTTGCCCGTTCCTACCATTTTGTCATTCCAGGCAGAACACAAGTAATGTTGAAGAGGAGTGAAAAGTACAGTTATCAACTTTTCTAATAAACATTGGTGAGGGCTACTCAAGTAATGATGGATTCGGGACAACGTTTAAGCAGTGAAAATATAAAACCATATTCCTTAATTCCCTGGACTCAGCAAGGCATGCTAAGTTCCATCAGTGTAGGAAAAAAAAAAAATGTATCCTACTAATCTGACAATTTGTCATCAAATTTAATTGACCTCGTAAAAAGAAGCATATCAGCTACCAGGAAAGACTTTTCCACATCACTTTTCAGTTTTTAACTCCTAAGAATTTTGGCTTTTAAAGAATACGCTGGGGTATATTTTAAATCTATAAACACATTTTTTTTTTCTCTGACTTGCAAAACTATATTTTTCTCATTACTCACTTGAAAATGGGTAATCTTTTTTTTTCTTGTTTTTTTTTTTCCCTACTGAAGTTCGTCTTCCTGCACACTACATGCTGAAAGACTTCAGAATACAGAAAAAATGCATGCCCACAACAGAATTAGAAAAGAAACTATCATAAGGGCTGAGAAGGAGACTGTAATGGTACTGTCAGATTGCACAGAATTTGCTCATTATTTTTTTTCATAGCAAAACTTATACCACACTACATTAAAACAACACTAACGATTCCTTTTCATCAGTTTAGTTCACAAAAACTTTGTTTATAATGCAGGAATACCTGATTTATATTTAATCAGCTAAATATATCTTTTTCTCCAATCAAGACTCAGTGAAACAATGTGAGGCTTTAAATAAACTTATGGTTCTGAAACAAAACTAAAATATAAGTAGTAGAAAAATAGTTGTTGGCAAGAATACCAAGTTTTAGTATTTATTTCAGTCATGTAAAGGAAGATTTATTATGCATCATGGTGAGTGAGATTCAGTGCAAGACTAACAGTTACATTTAGGCATTTAAATTTTTGAGATGAGTGACAGTAATCTAGATAAAAGTATCCAGCATTATCTGAGACTTATGCATGCATCTGGCAGGTACATCATAGGATCTATAAGAAATCTGTGCCTTTCTGGACTGCTAGTTGAACTGGTATTGTGCTCAGAACAGACAGGTTCAAACGTTGTACAGAGGAAAGTATGAGTTCATTTAGTAACCCAATAAGAAAGGTTTAAGGTGGGTCACTATTTACCATCAGAATCTTGGTGTCCATTCTTAAACTAGGAACCCCAAAATGATATAGCATTAGACAGGCTTCTAGACAGTCTGTAACACACTACGCAGATTTCCTCTCCATGACAAGGTTCATCAACTCTGAGTTTGCATTTGCTTCTATAGAACTTTACTTCAAAAACAAAGTCTTCAATCATTAGGTGCAGTCAGGCCAGGAATGCAGCCCGTGGTTTGATGAACCCTGGGATGATGCACCCTGGCAGTTCTAATACACCCAATTTGAGAATAGTACTCATGAGTGGTGATCATGGAGACAGCAGAGTGATACACGACACAGAATACGGATCTCCTAGAAGTCAAGCATCTGACAGTTTGTGGTTATAATGTGCAGACATACATAGATGAACATCCTGTATGTGGATTTTTAACTCTTTAGCAGTAACCTGGGTTGGCCATTGCAGGATTGCAGGTACTCTCATTGAAAACAGACGCCTAACTTTTACAGAGAGCTTTTTTTTTTTTTTTTTTTTTTTTTAAGAGTGCCCTTTTAACACAGCCCTGGCACAGGCTGCCCAGAGAGGCTGTGGAGTCTCCTTCCCTGGAGATCTTCAAACCCGCCTGGATGCCACCCTGTGCCACATGCTCTAGGTGTGATTCTGTGATTCTGTGAACTTTTGCCAACAAAGTCTCAATTTAAATAGTCATCAGACCTTGACAACTGACTCAGTGCTCTGCAAGGTATAGTTCATGACAGTTACTTTAATATAAACATCAGGTGCTGTTTCAGAAGCACCAGACTATCCAAGCTATCCATAGAGTTTAAGTCAAATATAATTCAAGAAATAGAGATATGTACTAGGGAGACCTCTGACACTTCAGACAAGCAGCTGGAGGCCAGATAGGAGATTCTGTGACAGTTTAAATGATAATATATGTCTCTGAGCAACAGAATCATCCCATGTGGAACAATTCATCTCATTCTAAACTACACCTAATAGATCCAGTGACTCCAGATTCCGGCACTGATTTACTATAAGGTAACTGGGAACCGCTGTACTTACCTATGGGATCACCAATCAATCTTTTTAGCCCTTTCAGTAGTTGGTTCTTTCTGAAGATTAACAAGGGCATCCCTACACAAAAGGTAAACATATTTAACTAACAGAACTACTTCAAATATTAATTAAAAATCAATTCAAATTAATTAACTTCAAATTAATTGAGTGCCATACTTTGTCACCTAAAGTGAGACATTATCAATAATGGCAGAATTTGTCAAATATCTATGCTACTATAGATAAGCTAAGCTATGTTTAAATGAAATTTGGTCGGCTCTTGCAGGTTGCTGAGGGGGGAGTTCAGGTTCTTGAGTCACTTTGAAAGTTATGATGCCGTTCCTTAGTGTTGCACTGATCCTTGGTGATGTTAGGACCTTCTTTTCCACTGTTTCCTTCTCTCCGCTTTCCTACACAAGCATTTGCTCTTTATAGTCTCATGGGTGTTATGCAGAACATATGCAGCTTACACAACATTTTCTCTTAGTTTCTGTGCTGTGGTTTTCAAAATTGCTTTAATCTGGTTTGTGTTCTGCCTAAATTAGATTCTATGCATGTAAAACATTCTTTATTGCAAGGTCAGCTTTTTTTTTCGGTTTCTTGTATTCTAGCTTACTTGTACAGGTGGTTGAAGGGCACTCCTATGAGAATAATAATGCCTTCTACTAACTATATAAAGCATGTCCATAGTTAGAAAGCTGCCAAAAACCTTTCGATAACATTATCTATCTAAGCTATTGACTAGGCCATTGACTCTAGTAGAAGTTTTGATGACCAAATGACCAGTTTTAGCCTTCAGATAAATTCCCCCCCACTGCACCTTTTAAACAGGTTTTGATACCCTTTTAAACTCATTTTGTGGTTGGTTGGTTGGTTGTTTATTTAGATTAGGAATTATATTTCATTAGCTTTGCTAGAAGAAATTACCAAAATATTCTCAATTTCAAAATATAGAAAATATGTGAGGTAGGCGGTTTCAAAAGTAATATTTGAAAATAATACAGTAAAAGATTTGGGGAAATAGCAGATATGCCATATATGTTTACACATATTCACACATATGTGATGTTGATCTTTTAATCTATTTTGGAAAGATTACTGGCAGATTTAGTGCCAGATATTTTTGTCAATCCTACAGAAAAATTTTCTCTGTAGTTATATTCATATTTAAACCTAAGGGATATTTTGAAAGTCAGACTAGGATATGAGAGCTTAATTAACTCTCTTGAAAAAAAATGTTTCTTTCTATTTTATCTCATGTGCATGAAATATAATTAGAGATACAAATATGGACTATATTATTAGTGGTTGAATAATAAATCATGCAAGCTCAAAGGATGTAATTTGCTTTTTAAGTGTATTCTGAAATAGATTACATAAGAGAGAAGACAGCACTTTAACAACTAGACAGACTACTGTCTAGAAGTCTACCTCTTTGAAGCTGTTCATACTTCAGTAAATTATGTGCAATGTAGAACACAGGAGACAATCAGACCTCAGAAAATAGGTAAAACAGTACAAATTACAAAAGAGAATGTGAGTTAATGGAATTGTGGTAATGGATTTATGCCTCTGATATAAACAAAGTATGAATTTAAGAAGAGGGAATAAAGACAAATTCCAGAATACCATGGATAAAAGCCTTGAATCCTTAGAGCTCTTTTCTAAAGAATTTAAAAATACTACTTGTTTTCTATGGCTCAGATAAATCACTGAAGAAGAAAGGACTATTCCTGTTCACTCATCAAAGGGGAGGAAGCAATGGTAAGGAAAACTGCATCATATTGTATATATACAATATATTATATTAAATTGTATATCGTATCATTTTGTATCTTCAAATACAATCTCTCTACTTCCTTTCATAGATGTCCCTTTTTTCATCTGTGAAAAGATGATATCAGCAGGACAGACTCCAGAGAGCCTGTGAGTTTGCAGAGTGTCAGTCCACCAAAGCTGGTGTAGGACACTTATTTTGGTGTACATGCATCGATAGAAAGCAACAAGCAGAAGTACAAATGCCCCAGTATTTTATTTTGCGCTCTGTAGGAAGGTCACCCAAAAATCTATACTGTAGAAGCCACAACTCTGTGCGCTACTCAAAA
>VZSV01000007.1:13699204-13711669 GCA_013398735.1 Nothocercus julius | reverse complement strand
CTCTTGTCAGCTTTCCTTTTCCTTATTTTTTAATTTGACTTGCAACTAAATTGTTAAGAATAGTGGTGTTAAGTGTTAAGAAGTGGTGATAACTTCAGGATATGTCTTCTGGAGAAGTAAAGTCAGTGAAGAGACACCGATTAGACCATCTACATAACTGACCTGTAGGCTCTAGGAGCATAGAGAAGTGAATGAAACAATGAAGTCAGAGTCTCAGTTTTGCAGCAACTTTTTTATAGACCAAGTTAAAAAAAAAAAAACTAAACTGACAAATCTGTTTGGAAGAATAGTAGTTTAAATAACACCTATCTCTGAGCACTATGTGCTAAGAACCAAATGTAAAGTCAGTACTCTCTCTGAATTCTCAAATACTATTTTGTAAATACTCTAATTATTATTTTTGCATGATTCATGTTATTTTATGATTCCAACACCATAAATTCCTGGAATTAAGCAGGAACATTTTGTTTCCTTGATGTCTTAATCTATCTATAGAGTCACATGAAACATTTGAAACAGACAACAAGATGTATTTTCTAATTTAATCCATAAAGTCAGATTCCTGTCTTTTTTTAATTTTGAGGGTGAATAGTAATGAAAATTCTCAGTTCTGTTATCTGTGTTCTGCTTAACACACTGAAAACAATACAGATTCAACACACGTTGAGGAGCAGATACAGAATCACAACAAGAAAAAAAATGCAATTTTTTGCTATTTTTTTTTTGTCTTCATAATTTTGAAGGTCATTTAGGGGGTTTCCATTCCTTATGTGTTTTATGTCTTCATCGAGTACATTTCCTTTTTTAATTTAAATATTCTTATAACTTTATTTTAGAGTGTGTTTGAACAACTTTGTAAATTTGCAAAGACATAGCCTCTTCAGTTCATCTAGTCTAGTTGGTATAAGTCAATTTTAATTTGTATAAAACAGATCTTTGATAATGAGATTCTCCTCTACATGTCTTTCAGTTTCCCTATGGCCCTTTAGTGCCTGACAAGGATATTTTTTGTAATTATGACTTAATTAAATATTCCCTGAAGAGCTGCTGTATATAGTGAAGTCATTTAAACAATTGTCAGCCATCTAAACCCAAATTTTCAAAAGGGCTAATTTCTCATCAAAGATTTGAGAGAAGACATTGATTTAGTATGGATTATAATATGAGATGGAAAACTAAAATATGTGGTTGTTTTCACAGTCTCCAGAACTATAATTTATGAAACTTACCCTAAAGTAACCAATATTGATAAAAAGGCAGATATGGAAATTTTATGTAATTTTTTATTCTGTCCCTTCTTCTTGTAGGATAGGAACTAACATCTCTGATCCATGATGATACTATATCTAGTGAAAATGTGCTTAATTTTAAATTTTCACTTTCTTTTTTTTTCCATTGAAAATTAATTTCTTAAGAGTGCGGGAGAAAGCAAAGAGGAATTTACATGAAGTTTCAAGTTTATGTAAGAGTAAAAAAATCAGATATTTGAAAAAAAAACAGTAATTAAAAATCTGCTACTGCTAATCCATTTTCTTGATAAGATACACTCTAATTAATGTTAAGGAGTAATTTTGATTGATAATTAGTTTTTAGGTTTTCATTGTTGACACTGAAAGTTACTGTTCTTTCACCTTATTTCTACTGATCTCCCAACAGACAGGATGGCATGTCACCCTTTTTACAGTGTCACCTTCCTCTTAATGATATATTTCCTTTTCCCAAAACAATTTCAGCTTGCACCTCTAAAGTGCAGAAGATCTTTTACATTCCTCATTATCATACACATTCAATCAAACAGAAACCTAATATTACAAAAGGAAAATTAACAGCACACTTTTTTTTTTTTTTTAAAAAATATCATCACCTTTCTAGGATGACTATCTTTAGCCATTAATTAAACCAGAAGATCACAACATCATATATGTTTTTTGCCTATGAGTTATCATTTTTTTAGGACAGGTGAAAAAAGGGAATGAACTCAAACTTTAAGTGAAAACAACTGAGATATATATCTCCATTACTGTTTGAACAGAACAGAAATAACTCAGTTGTGATACAGAAACTTTAATTCATTATCTTTTGTTTCAATAACCCAGGATGGGCTGCCTGATATTTAACAAGATACATTCAAATCAAATTACAAGGAAATGAAAGGAAAACAATTTTAGTAAGATTTTCCAAAACTGTATCTTCAGAGTGTACCAAACATCATTCTACTAATTCTTACAAAATTGGTCCAATGCTTGCAGCAATATAGGCATATCCCTGAAACCCACTACATGTTATGTGACCACAAAGAAATGAATAAGAATCTTTCACCTGATTCTTACCTTTTTGTCCATGCCACCACCTGTATTCCCATGCCATGGCAGTAGGGTGATGGCTAACCTGGTGAACATGTAGGTGAGGAATTGGGAATAATATTCAACTTTACGTATTTGAAGGTGTAATCTATCTTATGTAACAAAACCTGAATAACAGGGGTGATGATAAAGTGAAATAACAGAAAAAAAGGACGTATGGTTGTAGATGGGTCTGTACATAAGGAAGATACTCCTGAATGCTTGGAAAAGACAGCAAGATTAATGCTGTTAATATTGACGTTTTAATCCTTGCATGGCGGTCTCCAGACCATGAGCAGATGTGCAGTCCCCAGTGTAAATAATAGACTATTTTTATCCATAAATTCTGTGAGAGTTAAATATTTCACCATTAGCAATTGAATTCATCTACATGAATAGTTTGGTATCTTTCCATGCAACTTTAACTGAAATAGTCACCCAGGTTTCTGCCAGAGTCAGAGAAATGGGCATATCTAAGATGTGAGTTAAGTCAGCCTAATAAAAGTGTCTAAACTAGGTCAGAATAACTGTCACCTAATCATAGCCTCATTTCCACAACTTTTTTTTTTCTTGTTTGTTTTAATAAAGTTCTGTTGGTTAGAGCTGAGGGAGGGGAGAAGGGTGCTTTGATTTCTTTGACCCGCTCAGTTCCAACATTCTCAATAATCACCTAAAATTGTCAGAAGCCTATTTTGATTTATCCTGGACTGCTCAAGAGATAAAGGGCATTCTTTACTGCGCTGGGTTTTAGTGATATCTAAAAGAGACATATGTCTGGAATAAACAGCGTCTGGATTGGTTCAAAAGGTCAAGAATATTTAAGGTGGCAATAACTTTATAGTAGAACCACCATATAATTACAGCTAGTTGTTTTCACATCTCCATTAGATCAGGATTTGATATATTCAGAATCCTATGAAGCATGTTTTTATAATATAATTTTTCATTGCATCAGCTCTGTTAGTCTGCCAAAGTGATGCTCATTATTTTCTTATTTTGAGGTTTTACTTTAAAAAGAAGGTTAACATGCTTTGAAGACAATGACTGTCAAATTTAAAAATATTTAAATACTAGGTACTGTCAACTTAAGTGGTTGAAAATAGTTTGAATGAACATGTGGATGATAACTGTCACAGGGCAATCCTATATGCAGGAGCTGAATTTTTATATTATTTGCCAAAGGCAAGACTGAGCTGCAAGCTTTTGTACTCAAGTGCAGGTGTTTTCCCCTCTGCCCTTGGCTCTTGTACATCACAGATGAACACTTACATTAATATGTAAAAAGGCAAATTCTTCATTTATAATTTGAGAATGTTTGATGAAGATTTCTGATCAGGAAAAGCAGTTTGTTTACGTCATTTTGACTACCTGAAACACTTTTTGTTATTTTCTTTTGAGGATTTTAAGTTAGGAATGATGATATGTTGCAAAACAGATTCTGAAGAGGGACTTCTACCCACACTGAGGGGCTGTTATGCAAGATCACTTGCTCAAGCCAAGATGTATGCCATCTGGCAGGTGTCTTGTAGTTGTCATTGGGGATTACCATCACATTAAAGACTGCTTTTGAGCAAGGAGGCACTGTACATATCTATAAGTCTGAACCATTTGGGATTTAGAGGTGTCATATTTCAAGGACACTTTACTGTATCTTGTCATTTTCATCAGCCCCAAATGTGGGAGCCTATCCCAAGGAGAATTTGCAAAAAGTGTTTTTATTTAATATATGTGAAAAAAGTTGTGACTAATCTAGTAACACACCTGTGGGTCAATGCCTCTCCTTACTGATTCTTTTCCACATCTATTGACATGTGTTTTCTTTCCTGACCCAATGTCAATGGGGAAGGTGCTCTTTTCTTTCTTACTGATCGACTCTGACAGGCAGTTGGAAATATTATAAGTATAGATCTCAGAGGAAGTTTTCTGGCATAGGCTGACTCCATGAGGTCATAAATGAGTTAACAATTTGAACTAAAGATCTAAAAAGTTTCAATATGCTATTCAAGCTGTTAGTTCTTCTTTACTAAGTTTACTAACTTTCTTGATCCTTGTCAAGTTGATAGAATAGGAGCCAGTCAAAAGCAGAAGAAAGCAAAAACACTTTGATTCTGTTTTCCCTAACATTTTTTTCCAGGTTCTCTCTCTCACACACAATATTTTAACATTCTTTATGGTTCAAAATAAAAGCTGTCTTCCCTCCCCATACCTTCTGCTAGGTTTTGCTTGTTAGTTTTTGTTTTGTTTTGTTTATTTCATTTTTTGGTGTGAATAGCAGAATCTATTAGCGATAACTCATAAATATATAGCTAAGACGTCTTGAAGCTTAGAGCTCCAAACATTTCTTTCTGCCAGATACTTTTTATGTGACCTTGACTGAAACCATACTGTTGTTTCGCATTTTGCTGCAGTTGTCTGCCGTGGTGTTTTTGTTATATTTTGTTGGTAAAATTTGAAGGCAAACAAATATAGGAATGTAGATATCTTGTTTAACAAGCAAAACAACTTGCAAACAAACAAAAAAAAGCTCAAGAAAGATCCTGTAAATTGTCTCGTCAGAGTCCTATGTAAAAAAGATGCAAGAAAGTTTAGATATCTGATTTCATATTTGGAAAAGAAATGAATTTCATGTACATAGGAACATCCTATATAAACTTTTTTTTTTTTTTCCCCTATGTTAACAGTCATAACATTGATAATTTTATACTTCTACTTTTGCAAAGCTAAGTGAGGCTTTGGCCTTCTAAAAGCTTAGCAAAAGTCAGAAGCAACCCCTTTTAGAGCTTAATCTACTTTGGGTATTTGTGTCACTGTTTTACACAGTTTTTTATGTAGTCTTCCAAGCTGAATTAATTCAGTTTATTGGCTGGTTTTCTAAGTTTGTGAATTATGTTTATGATATAAATGTAAATATAGTTGTGGAACAAAAGATGCAAGGTATCTGAAGGTATTCTATTACTTTCTCTGTTAACTTTTCTCTGTTATCCATTGGACATTTAACTCTATTGCACTCAGCATGGTCTAGCCAGGTCTAAACCATATATTTTATATGACTTGTGAAGGATTACTCTGTTAGACTTAAGGCTGAAACCTCTGGTGTTATCACTCGATAACCAAACTATTTATTTATTTATTTATTTATTTTTAACACTTGAACATCTGGCAATATAAATGCCTCTACTTACTTCAAAACTTTGCAGTTGCAGATAAATACTATTGTACAAGTTTGCAAGTTAGTTCTTGAAGTCATAAGTATGATAAACAAATTACAGTATTCATTCAAAGAAATGAGTCCTCACTAAGTTGATGGATTTATGAAGCACTGCTGTTCTTTCTATCATGGTCCACTTCTCAAACCCATATTTAGAGCTGTATCCTTCTTACACAGAAATTTCCATACCTCTGTAAACAATGGATTTTCTAAATTTTCTCCTCTACAATGTCTAATGTAAAATCCATTGAAGTACATTTGCAGTGGCTTTGGTCTTTGGAGAAAAACCTGTGACTAAAGCATGGATTTCTGCTTTTCTCCTGCCATCATTTATAACTTCACCCTATAACCTTTTATTACATGAAAGTTAGTTTGGCTTAGTAAAAATAAAACCATATAAAATCATATATATAAGACCAGCAGTTTCATAGAACATGTTGCTTTCATAGACCACGTTTGCAAAGCTTCAGCTTTGCAAAAAGCTGTTTGCAATAGAACATGTGTGATATCTGATAAATTACACAGAACCCCTACCTACTCAGGTGATTATGAGCTTGTAATGGAATAACTCTAGTGTCACTTCTCACTCAATGATGGAAAGGAAAAATAAAAATTAGAGGTCTTAACTTCAGATAGTGTGAGTCAAAATAACAGTCAAAATGGCAAACTGGCTTAAAACATGTAACATATATATTTTACATATCATTTAGATTACCATTAGAGCTTAGAAGTGGGGATCTTGGCAACCTCTTATAGCTAGACTGACATATTAAACTCCAGTAATTTTGGACTAGCTGATTACGCACTGTATGGTTCTTCAAAAGGAGAAGAATGAATCTCAAAATAGTGAATTATGAAATTAATGAACATATGTGTTAGATGTTCTGAAACACTATCATATTTAGGTATGCAAAACTGTTAAGTAGGGCAAATAGTCAAATCTGCAGGTAGACAGTCAAATCTTCATTGTTTAATAAGATATCATAAAACATCTAATACATTTTCTTAACATATAAGCAGAGTAAAGAATGTCAACTAAATATAACCTTCGTGGAAAGAGTATCAGCTCTTCCATGACATTCATGTGCTAATGCTCAGATAATGCATATAATATCTAAAAAAAAAAAAAAAAAATAGCCAATATCTTACCTGAATGAAAAAGTGAATAACTTTTAAGTCTTGGTTATTAAGAGTCCAGATTTGCTTGGAAGAAAAAAAGTCATCTTTTACATGTTTTCAGCTGTAAATTTCAAGACATCGAATTCTGATGTTGTTCATTCTTCCTTCAATTTTATATATTACAGATCTATTGACTTCAGTAGGACTAATGAACTTTCATCAATCTCCTCCTGTTTCTAAGACTGACCCTTAAGTATTAACTGTTTAAATCGTATTGATAACTTAGTTTACAGTGATCACCCTTGCCTTTATCAGCATGCGGACTGAGTGATTAATTGCTGTTTCATTAGAAATATTTTATCTTACCTGCACTTCATTTGAGAACAAGGTCTTGAAACATGCTGAGGACTGCATCAGGCCATGCTGCCTTTGTCAATAGATATTAGAGAGGAATTATTAGGAGCTTTGACTAAAGGTCTCACCTGAAGAAACAGCCCAGCTAAATAAGATAATGGTGGCATAATAAAAGGCTATGAGAGGTTTCAAATAACATGCACACAAAAAAATTGCCAACACTATCCAAAAAGAAATATCCTTATTTAGGCATTCATTAGTTATTGAATGTAAAGCTAGCACTATTGCAGAATTTAGTCCTCGGCGGTTACAGATTTTTTGTTTCACAAAGTCAGACAATGCTTAAGATATTTTGTTCTCAAGCCAAACTTTTTTTTTTTTTTTTTTAAATCTAGGATATTTACTCACTTCAGTGGTTCTCCACCAAGTACAAAATCATATTCAAGAGTCTGCCTTTTTGCACGGTAAAACTCGCAGCAGTCTTTCTTTACTTAGAATGTCTAGTTAAGATCTAAGCAAATGTTCATCATATATAAACAGTCCACATCTATCTATTCTACAAATGTACATAAAATTTCATAGGCATCCAGCTTTTTTCTTTTGTGATTCCTTTTTGGAAGTACTTTCCAGAGTATATTTGCAATCACATTTATCTGAACAGGCTCAGGTCTGTCTTCCTAGAATACGCGGCCATTGGCTCTCTCTCGGGCTGTATTATTTTGTCTGTTCTAATTCTTTACACTTAAACTTGCTTTCAGATGATCTTAGGCATTAGTTCTTCAACTGCTTAGCATTTTTTGAATCTATCCGTGAAAACTGATATGATGATTGATAAATTCTTACAGATCCTGACAGCTTCTGTGAAGAAATCGAAAGGTAGATGAGAAAGTTCACATTTTTAAAGTTATCAACAGACTAAGCAAACATGCACAGATGCAAAAAATTGTAATGCACTCAGCACAGCTGCATCATGACTGCTTCCTGAGATAATTTATCCAGAAAGAAAGATCAATCTGTTTAAACATATTGAGGAATTGACTGATGTGTTTAAATAACTATAATGCACCTTTAGTGACTTTTATATTCACATGGCTTGAGATTCAATACCTTATGATCATTAAAAATCTATCCTAATATTCTCTTCTGCAAACACAATTTGAAAAAAAAAAGGCAAAGTGCATCTGTCTTGTCTATCAGAAAAAAAGAAGTAATTATTCTTTATTACAATTCCTTATATATTTAACTCACATGACAATTCTAATCACAGCATAATGACTCTTGCTGCACGCCCCACACTTTTTTACTCCCCATTGCGTATTACATAGGAAATTTAATCCAATTGACAGTGCTAATTTAGCCATGGGAAAATATGTTTGTATAAGGTTATTCTATGCTAATACTGAATATAAGCATATTAAATATGGCAAATTAGCAAATTGTGATAAGCCATGAGCAGAGCTAGTTTATGTATAACTAATGGTTTCGTTGAGCCTGAAGTTACAAAATATTGTTCTTATCATTCCGTGCAAAACCTTATTTGTACATGACACCCTTTTCTCTAAACTAGACATCAAAAACAGCAAGAGGAAAAAGTTCTGGATGTATATATACCCTCTGAGATTACATACATCAAATCAGAGTGTAAAATCTATGTGTCATCTTAAGGACATAGTCTTTCTACCGGGCATGCAGCTAATTCCCTTGGAAACTGCATGTTCATCTTTTTGGCCATGAGTTCTTCTCTTTTACCTGAAGAAGTCTTGTACGAGCACCAGATGTACAGAATTTGTTATGAACACTTTTTTCCTCTTATAAGGTTTGTCTGTGCTACTGTATGAAATCAAATAAAAATTTACTGAGCAACCATATTATTAAAATAAAAATAAAAAATGTGACTTTTTTTTTCTGTTTTTCTATTTCTAAAGATCAAATTCCTCTTTAATTTCCTCTTTAATTCCTCTACATTACTAACTATGATAGTGTTTCTGTCATATTCATTTTGCTTTCCTTGTAAGTTGATGTTTTAGAAGAAAAGCAAAATCTCACATAAGAAAGCTCTTTCACTGCTGACCAGGTAGATAAATGAAGATTTGAAATAACATTTAATAGCTTAATCTTCTAGAATTCAAAGCTCTTTTTCATGGTATTTTTATAGCTAAAAATGTGCACAGTTAAATTCTTCATAGAATATTTTATTTTTATTTTTTCCTTACCTTGAATACTTTGACAGAAGGAGAGAATGACAGGTTTTCCTTCAACATGATGCTCAGAAAACAGGTACTGATATTCTTGAGTAGCTCATTTTAGACCTAAAGTAACAGAAAAAAAGAAGAAAAAGAAGAAAAAAAAAGACAATTAATTTTGTACTGTTTTCTTGAAATGTATGAAATATTCATCTTCATCTGCTTTATGCTTTAGTTCTTCATTTTCACTGAGCAGTTATTATTGACTCTTGTCCATTTCATGATATCCCCCCTACAAATGGGCACTGTATTTTGTTTTTCTTCCATAGCAATTTGGGAAGAGCTTTTTTCTTTTTTCTTTTTTTTTTTTTTTTTTTTCCCATCATTCAGCCTCTAGCAGGTCCTGACTACATCTTGTCCTCCATTCTGTTTCCTGATGATTACCTTCTTAATCTTTGAATCTTATTATAGCTTCTGATATCCTTAAAAGTCCTTACTCTTTGTCCTCTATAACGGCAGGTCTTCTTTGCTTTCCTTTTCCATACTCCATATTCTTGTAAAAAAAGTTGCAAGAATCTGCAATTTACTGCCTCCTTTCACATATCTATTACTTCTATTTAGTCCATATTATTTTCTCTTCAGGACCACTCTAAAACCTTCTGCAAGTGTAAATGTCATTAAGGAATATACCAAACGGAACAGACTATTTTACTGACTTAACTTGGACAATCTAAATTCCCCACGTAGATACACTTCAGATTGTCAAGAGAAGTTCTCTGTCAGTTGGCTTATGTTGTTTTGCCGTGATAAGCTGTGTTTCGTAGCTGCACGTTCCGCTATATTTCTCACAGGACAGCCTCCATCTGAGGCTATCTCTCAGCATATCTGACATAATTACTGGATCATAGAGTGGCAGCCATCTCCTGGGAATGGCCTCTCTTCTATCTAACAATAATGTGAGAAAAGTGAATATTGTTATTAGAAAAAAACTCAGTTTCTCATGTTTCTGCTATAAGCTTCTTACCTTAGCTTAGCTGTGAAAGTGGATATTTTAATAAGCAAAATCTGCAAAACAAAAAGTGAGTGTTATATTATATGAAACATAATCCAACAAAGCTATCGCATTAGTGTTGATGAAGTCACTTGAATCAACTACCACGAGCTAGTATTGGCATATCAAGGTACCAAACCGATGCACGGTTTTATATGATAAACTCTAAGATCTATGTAAATCAGATATACAATACTCACTCTTGTTTTGCTGAGCCACAAATGTTGGACATTAGATCTTGGGGGGATTAAAATAAAAACAGTTTATTTTCAGTCCAATGTATAAAATGTCAGATTTTATTCTGGTAGGTTTTCAGGTATGTCAAACTACAGCCAAAATGCACAATTTTAGCAAATAAAATAAATAAATGCTTGAGTATTTCAAAGTAAAGGATATGGAAAAAGTGAGCCATAAAAACAATAATCATTTTTAGTGTACTGTTGTCATGTCATTAGTTTCCCTATTCTCTATGTTGTAAATGGAAAAATAAGTTATACAGTAAATTACCTGGACCAAAGGTTTTCCCCAAAGGTAGGAAAACATGTATTAACAAAATGAATGCATTCTCAAACTTGTTATGGTGGGAAATGTAAACAAGTCTATTAAGATTACAACTTGAGTTCTTTTGCTGAACCTCTCTTGTATTTAGTCCTAAAGAGAATCTGGAAGGAAGAAGAAAAAAAGGATAGAACCTCTATGTAATCACTTTGTTTTGCAGTAAAATAGACAATGACAGTTATTTAAATGATGTAAAGAAATAAGCATATAGGGCTATTGAAACTTAATGAAACACACAGTTATTGAGGAAGGAAGCTAGAGGAACGTAAAGCTACCCAGCTCCCAAAGACAAGCACTCACCATATCCTCCTAACTTCCAAACTGGAGAGTGGAATGAATGATCCTTGGTCTGTTATTGTTTTCAGCAGAAGTCTAGATAACTATAATAGAAATTAATCAGGAGATAGAATCAAGATGTAGGAGTACAGACTTAGCCTGAAGCTCACTGGTGATTTTGAAGATTTTCACCGGCATTGCAATAAGACATCCTAAATAACAATTATGTACAAGTGCTTTTTAGCTTATTTAGCCTTTGTTTATTTAGTTTATTTATTTTATCAGGCTTTACTTGAGGCCCAGATCCTTCATTTCAAATTACATAGGCATAAATAGGTGTTCCTGCAGGTGTTCATACAGCAGTTCTATCTTTGGCAAACAATTCTTTTACTCACTGAAAACTCAGCAGTGCTTTCATATGCATGATTCCAAGCACTTATGTGGGACTTTATGTTCAAAACTGATTTCTAAAATATTTCATCCTCCTTACTTACATACTTCCAGCATTTCTCAAACTGTTATGGCTGTATAAGCCCATATTTTAGAATGCTCAGTCTAAAACACCGGATACCTCTGCTTAGTCATACATGACTAATGTCATTTTACAGTAGTTTTTTCTCTTCATCCTCAGCTTGGAGTGTCATGATGGGGAGCTGTGCTGAGATTGCTCTGCATCACATATTTCTGCGTAAACCATGTAAACATGAGGCTTAAAACCGTGATTATCAGTTGGTTAGAAATCTCTCTCTGAACCAAAAAGCAAAGGTTCAAAGTTAATGGAACAGAAAATGGAATTGCAAGAGGCTACTGAAGTGTCTATATTTGACATTCTGTTCTTATCCTGTCTGGCACCACAAGATCTTACCCCTAATTTTAAATTACAAATTGCAAATGTAAGATTGCACAATATCAATTGAACTACGAAGAAACACCCTTTTAAAAGGCATTAAATATTCATTCCTGGGTGACTTTTCATAACACGGTCAGTCAATTTCTTGTTTGTTTTATGTTTTTCATAGTGTGCAAGTAGGGATTAATAAACTCAGTCACGAAATGAATATATTAAATTGTAAAATGTTATTTTTCCTTTGAAAACTGCAACTTTATGGTATTCAGGGTAAGCTAAACGTGTACTGGAAACTGTTAAGGGGTATATTTTTCTTAATATCGTATGAGGATTTAGGCAGCATAGACTACTTGCACTATCTAAATCAATGCTGATTGCATAAAAAAAATCATTTATAACTAGCAGCAAGAGACAGAGACTGTTCAGGAAAAAAAAAAAAAAAAGAGATTCTTTTCTCCTTTTGGCTGATGTATTATTTTGACTACTCTTTGGGGCAGAGAATGTAAAACTCATTTAAGGACCTACTA
>VZSV01000007.1:13654897-13695054 GCA_013398735.1 Nothocercus julius | reverse complement strand
AACTTTAGTCAGGTTTTGACATTTATTAGCAATAAATCAATGTGGACTGAACTCAGTAGTCTCAGTCTACCCCCAAAATCTGATAACCCAGAAAATACCTAGTCAGACATGCTTCTGTCTTGTGATCAGACTCTTGTGATCAGAGTCTTAAAGCTCAATCTTAAGAATTTTAAAAGAATGTTCTGAGAGAAAATTAATACCATAATTTTGTTAATCAGTCCTGAATCATCATTTAAATGTGGGTCAGCAGTTCACTTCCTTGCTCAGCAGCCACATTAAGTAATAGTACATGCCTGAAGTGTCACAGCTGCTAATAACAAATAGTATTAGAATCTATATAGCATGCATCTATTAATAGTTTAGGTATATGGTCACCTTTTCCATAAGAAGATTCTTTCTGACTGAATTACTAGACCTCTAAGTGATACACCTGTTTTAAAAGCATAGTAACCTTTGATCAGTAGTGACTACAGATCATTAAGGAAATACAGCTTTGGGATCTGGCTAAAAACACTTCTAGGGATTGCAATGAAAATAAAATGTCAGTATGCATCATATGTGAAACATACCTATGTCATTATTTCAGGTGTGATGTAGAATTGCCATCAGTGAAGAAAGAGCAAGGCAAAGAGCATGAGAGAAGAAATGTGGCCCTCAGGTTTAGAAGAAAAACCTCCTCCAACAACTTCATGCTACAGCCAGCAAAGAAAGAACAAATTCTGAGGAACTGCTAGAGTTTAGAACACTGGTGTATATGAAAGCATATTTTGCATCCTACGTGGATGTGTATATGTATATATGTATGTGTATATGGTGCTTTAATATTCATAAAGGTGTTCATCAATCTGTTTTGCCAAAATGTACTTCAAAGACTTTGTAGATAAACATTCATAAACTTGCATTCAATTGCAATTTCCCCCAGGACCGGTGAGGAATTTCCACAGTAGGCAGCAGTCAGTCTGGCAAAGGAGGGGGCCTGTGATCTGATCTTACACAAAAAGGAAATGGAGAAATATTGATGAAGAAGCTTTTTGAAGGCTACAGAGCATTGCAAAGCCAAACTGTATATATTCTATGCCCTCTCAAGTGTTTCATCCACTGTATAATCATCTAAACAATAGAGTTAAAAAATTCTTTGAAATTTTAATGGAACTTATCATACTTCTGAAGTCATAAAACAAGGACCAAGATTAAGTCAGAGAGAGGAAAAAAAAAAAAAAAAAAAAAAAAAAAAAAAAAAAAAAAAAAGCATGTTAAGCACCAAACTACTCTGTTATTTACAGGATATTTAAACATTGTTTGTTCTCAAAATTTGTTCAAAAAAAATAACAGTAGAGAAAACTGTTCAGTGTTATTCCTGTCTTATGGAATCAACATGTTGGCAAATCTGCTTAGTATTTAATTAAATGATTGCATATTACAGCTAAAATTGAAAAGTAATTGCAATTTGATTAACATGAAATTAATGGCCTAAGGGAATTCACCTTTGTTTAGACTGTAATATTATTAAGAGCAAATTTGTTTTCAAAAAATGCTTGTCTTACTGAACATGAAAAATGGAAAAATATCTCATTTAATTAGATGATCAAGTCCAGAGTAGAATTATATTGAACTGCAAATCAAATCTAGTGGGATATGCAGTGAAATCAGTCCAGTGACACAGTCTCACTGTTGCTAGGAGCTTTGATATCAGCCAGAAAGATGCTGAGAAAATTAATTAGAGAAAAATCATTACTGAAGACATAATGTCACTGATCTTCATTACCCATCATCCCAAAAAAAGGGCTCACTTAATTTGATAAATTTTGCTACTAATATGGAAACACAGATGCATGTTTGCATAATAATGATATATTTTTCTATGCTGTCAGCATCCTAAAAAAAATGACTGTTGCAACCTGAAAATTCAGTGAATTATGGAAATCACAATTACCTGAATTAAGCTAATTTGCAAAGAAGAGAAGGTTTTCTATGCTAGTTTGTTGCTTATCAATGTGTGTGTAACATAAATATTTATCGTATTCAGATACATTTCTTGTTTATTTCATTGTCTTATGTTAACACACTTGCAGTTACCAAATGATCACAGAATCACAGAGTGGTTGAGGTTGGAAGGAACCTCTAGCGATCATCTAGTCCAACCTCCCTGCTCAAGCAGGGACAAAATATTATATTATAGTAACTGTCTCCTAGGTTTCTGTTGTTGTCCTAGAACAAGACTTCATGACCATTCAAAATAATAAAGGAATACAAATTATTTCCCACATTTTTTAGAGAAGCTGACCCCTGTTTATAGCGCTGACAGAGCTGATGTAGGCAATAATAATTCATGAGTCTGTGATACACGTAACTTGTTTCAGCAAAATAACTGTGTACAACAATTATGTAGCAGCACAGCCTATATGAAAGCCCATTGCAGCTGTTGTCTTTCTATTGAAACTAGAGCAAATGTGCTCAAGACATGATTTCTGAAATAATTCCACTTAGATTGTAAGTAGCACCACAGTTTTCCTAAGATATAAAGTAACACATAGTAGTAAAAATATACAGGATATACTGGGGGAAAAAAAATGTTTGTTTTTTTTTTTTTCTTTTATATATTTCAGTCCACCTTTGGAAGAAATTTGTCAATTCTATCTCTCAAAAATGTAATTTATGCTATCCAGCATAATGCAGATGGAGTCTCCCATTACCCATTAAGTCTGCTAAGTGTCCTCAGATCTCTACAGAAATGGTCTCCATAAAAAAACACAGTAGTCACCACTGACCTTTTGAGGCAATGTGGAGGAGTGGTTCTGACCATGCTTCCTTTATCCATGAATGCAGGTTTAGTGTCTAGGCAGGAAAATTCATCCAGATCCCATTTTTCCTTAGAAAGAGTGCAAATTTGCTTTTCCTTCCCCACAGGAGAAAGTCAGACTGCCAGATTTTTCTGAGCTAGAAGCACTTTTTGATCCTCCAGTTACAGTTATGCCAAAGTGCTGAAAATATCCAAGACACACGGGGGAAAAGAAAGGGAAAGGAAAAAGGGGACTTCTACAACTCCATAGTTATTGTACAGTCTGGGATGAGGGGACGGTTTTGGTTCTCCACCTACTAAAAGGAGTCTTTCTATGTATATCTGATTTTCTTGGATATCATCTCTACCTCTGTATTTCTGTTCCTTAAATACTAGTTTTCTAGATTTGTTTGTTCATTCGTTTTTGTTTTTTTCAAATTCAAGTTTATGGAAAAGAATATTTGAGTGTAATTGATCTTTACGCTTACTTTGCACTCAAATATGGCAAGACAATGTGTATCCAAATTTAGACACATAATGGGTTAAATACTCAGATAAACCTAAGGGTTAAATTCCACTTCACTGACTCCTGATCTCTATTGGAACTGTTCACATATGCAAAACAAGTAAAAATTGACTCCTTCAAAACCTCTCTCTTTTCTCTCCATTATTGCACAGCAAATAACAAAGATCTGGATATTTTCTATCAAGATGTCATTTCACAACTTCAAAAAAAGGCTGAAATAGGAAATACAATGAGAAAATTCAGTCTTTTAGGCTAAGATTTTTGAATCTAATCTTTTCAGATATGATGTAATAGAAAAGCTAAATAGCAGGAAAGAGCAATGCAATTTCTGTAGTTACTTTTAAAAGATATTTTGACAGACCTACTTGTAATTAAGCCTTTTTTTTGCCATATGAAAATAAATTAAAAAAAGTCAATGTTCTCAATATTCATGAATCTTTTTAAGCACAATGTAAGTGATTCCTAAAGATAGACGTGAATAAGAAGAAACTAATTTTAAACCCCCTCCAAAGACATTTGCTGTACAGGAGCCAAGATAGCAGAACTAAAGAGAAAACAGAGCTAGTTGGAGGAACAGGAAGCAGACCATTTTACAAGGTTGGCATGATATATTTCACGGGAGAAAGGGGATGGAAACATGATCAGACAAGAAGACAGATAACTTTCAAAGGAAAACTGCATGTAAACATGATACAAAGAAATCAGCAGGGGGAACGATAGAAGGATTTTCATTTCAGAACAAAAGTACTACCGACCAAAAAGGAGCTTTGCCTTCATCTCTTTCTAAGTTTAATTCTATGTGATTCTTTATATTTCTTGAGGTATATAATAGTACTGTAAGTTCAGGGAAGCCTTTTACAGATAGCCAAGTATAGCTGCTGACCCTTCCAAATTTGTAGACAATTTTCTATTTATCAACTATAATCAACACTACAAGCTAAACAGAATTAAGAGCTCAGTGTAGAGAGCAGTTTGGGGTATGACTGGCTACTTTCTTCACACTGAGTCAAATTATTCATGATATTCCAAAACAAGTGTTCATTTTTTTTGAGGGCTAGTATTCTTGTTAGGTACCAAAAAGTTTCATGTTGCTTTCTGAGGAATGAATTAAGATACTAAAATGTGCAGTTGCTTTACTGTGATCATGCCCTTGACACTTTGTTCTCCAGTCATACCCACAGTACACCACTTTAATGTCTCGCTTCATCTCATCGAGACAAAAACAAAAGACAGTAAGGAAAACAGACTTAGGGAAAAAAAGTTATTAACCATTTAGAATAGCACAAGAAAGAATTTTATGTTGTTACTTACTTTTCTTGCAGTGCCAAAGTGAGTTGCAAGAATAGTATGCATGCTTGGAAAGCTTTACTGTTAAATATCCTTTGCAGCTCATCTTGTCTTGTGTGAACATACACACTGTTGATTGTCTGCAGTTAATTGACTTGATTTCTATAAGCAAAACATACAGTGTCAAAGAAAAAACTTTGGATTTCCTGAAGAATAATGAAAGAAGCTTTTTTTTTTCAGTCTCTTTTTGAAACAAGAAACATTGATAATAGCTGAAACAGAAGGAGCAAATCAAGTTAATCCTTGTACAAGCTTTTGCAGAGTCACGGTCTACATCCAAAGTGCTCTTTAACTAATACATAATACCTGAGATGATACCTGCAAAAACAGCTCTCTTATGAAAGTCATACAGACTTTATGAAAAACAATCAGGAAAGCCAAGAAAAGAAACGTTTCTTTTATTTATTTATTTTTTGGTCCTTTTGTTATTTTAAGGAAAAAAAAAAAAGCATTTTCTGAAAAGGCTTCACTGACATATCTGATGAATGGATATCTAAGAACCAATTGAAAAGAGAACATTATGTTACACTGATGCAGATCACTAGGAATATGACCTTTAATGAGAAGAAACAGAAAAGACATACCAAACTAATCACTAAGAGGAAGATTTCCAAAAATCTCTCAGAAATCACACAAGACATACAAGGAGCAGAGAGGATGCTATCAAAGCAAATGATCTGCCCAAGCTACTAACTGAATTTATTGTACTACCAAATTCATTTGTAAGGTTAGGGGTCTGTTAGCACAGATGTTTATGTACAGTTATGTACAAATAACTGATAGGAAATAAACAGCAGAAAGTATTTAATTGTTACAGCTTTCCATAAGAAATATCATGCTCAAAGTTAATTGTTCAGTGCTATCCAGATATGAAAGTTAAACCAGAAGATCAATTCTAGAATACAGAGCTGAATATTGACATGAAGCGGGAGGTACCCAAAGACTCCTTTTCTAAGTGCAGCCATACCCACTGATGAAACTGTGATATGCTTTGTTCAAACAGCAAATGAGAGGAAAACTATCTCTGTTCCTGATAGGAGCAAGCCTTTAGAACAGGCCTAAAGGGTTGAAGTTAGCAGCAGAACAAGCACAAGATGATTTTGAAGCTTTGCTTATATCCTTAGCTTCAATGTAGGATAAGGTTTAAATCCACAGAGTGAAGGGCTTATGTTATGTTCTGATGCTATTATAATTAAGAACATAGCCATGCCATTTCTAACTGCTTTTATTAAAAAGGAGAGCTTATTTTATCAGCGCACTGCTTCTTCTTATTGTTGTCTGTGTATCAGCATAGCTGAGCTGCTTGCTGAGGAGAGCACAAAGTGATCTTGAAAATCCTTCTTAGTAAAAAAAAAAAAAAAGATTTTTTTTTTGTCTTCTGTGACTCTAAAGTATTGTAAGTAGCCGGAATAAAGGTTTTATTCTGCAAAACACAAGATATATGCAAAATGATAGAAATCTCAAAACATATCTCTCCCTGTAAGCGCTAACATTCTAACATGATTTCTTCTTCTTGCAAAATTTGTAAGCAAATCAAAAATTTGTAAGCAATTGTCCAAAATTTGTAAGCAATTCAGTCTCTCCTGCTCTCCTGCTTTTTTTTTTTTTTTTTTTTACGAGCCTTTATGTTCTTGCTGAAGAATGGTCTCCTACCTTTTGCTGTACATATGCCTGGTATGATTACCTCCAGGTCTACACACCCACAGAGAACTTATATTTCCCTAAAGAAGAACCACAGGTTAAATTTCATTAAAGCTGAGAGCCACAGAGTGTTGTCTGCAGGGTGTCTTCGATGATTCTTTGAACAGTTGCTGGGAAGGACAGCACTGGATCTGCAGTGCTGTCACTCTCTGATAAATAAACCTACTCTGTGGTAACCCAGCTACTTTAATTCTGCATAAATCTGTGCTGCACGCACAGTGCTGCAAGTGCTGCAAGTATGTGCCACAGTGAAACAAGTCTCTCCTCAGATGAGGAGTGAAGAAGGTTGGAGAACCCCTCTGACTGTAAACAAACCTTAATTTTGCTGAGCTGTTCTCTGAAGCTGAGATTTACCTGACTTCTTCACTATGCTCTTTCCTCTGAACAAGCTCCAAGTCATGTAAAAGTGGGTAAGGTTCTAAGTTCATCATGGATGGTCTGAACGCTACTTCCCTGGTGCCTGACAGGCAAGTCCTTCCCTTAGATTAGACTCCAAAGTCATATGTTTGAAGTTAGCTAGGAGACATGGGTAGCTCAGTGACAGATATCTCCATTCTTGTAACATGGCTGTGAGATACAGAATTCTGAAAACACAGAATAAAGTAGTCCACGGTCATAAAAACACGGTAAAGGTATTTGGCTAATAGGACTCTATGTGTAGCTTGGAAATAGCTATCACAGACAGGAAATGAAAGGTCTTCCCTTCATGCACAGCTATGCAGTAGTAGTCTAAATATTCCTAGCAGTACTTGGCTCCGTGGCTACTCTCTGGCTCCCCGGGGATGGTAGAACTTAGGGACATCTGTTTTATATTTCCTCTGAAAATATTTGTTGTAGGCTTGGGTTTCTTTTTTCCCTTTTACACAGTGTTTTAGACATGTTTATCTCTGTCACATGCTTGATTGTTTTTGTAATTGGCAGGCATAGAATAAGATTTTTTTTTTTATTTATTAAGTGTCTTGAATGGTATAGATGAATTTAAACAAAGTTTTACAAATTGCTTTCCATTTCATACCATTACAAACTTCAGCTAAGAAGTAGTCTGTGGTATTTTGTATGCAAATGCCCTCATTACTAATTGAATTAAATGTCTACTGAATTCTTAGTATTTTGGTTTTTAAAGAAGCATAATGAAAGTATGAAGTATTTGCTATGTGTGCATAGGTATTCAACAACTTCTGCTTAGTAAAATTTAACATATTGTATTAGTCATTAAAAAGAAAGTATTTTGCTAAAGAAAATATACTATTTAAATTCACACAAATTTATTGTTAAACTATAAACTGGCAAATTGATTTTTTTTTTCTATTTTTATGTAAGCAGATTTTTATGCAAGTCTTCCTCTCCATTTGTAACTGGAAACAATGGTTTTATTAAGTTTATTTAATGGAAATTTTGGGGCAAAATTTAAACATTATTTTATTTATGATATATGTAACTAAGGTACACCCACAATGAAAGATACTGAATAATGACATTAGAAGAAATATTGCAGACTGAACTGCAACAAAGCAGCAGTTACTATTCACTTTTCTGGACACTAATTGTTTTGAAAATCATAATACCATAATTAGTCATAGGTTCATACTTATTTAGCAGTAGCATAGTGTGTTTGTCAAAGCTCATATTTCCAAAAGACGCATTTATTTTAATCACCCTGTTTTATTAGCTCAGTAGGAAAGAAGGCTTTCACATTGAAAATAATATTGCTACATTTTAGCATGGCTACTCAAAGCCCCTCTTGGATTATCCCCATGAATCTCTCCCTTACATTTAGGAATATAATAATATTTCAAGAATATAATAAAAATGACAATGGCTTCACTTTTCTCCTAAGAACAGGTAGTTTGAAGCTGTACTTTAATGAAGTCCAGTATAGATTGAAGAGCTTCAGAGAAGCTCTGATCATTCTTTGCAAGTGGAAACGCAGATATATATATAATGATCATGTTCCCAAAAAAACTATAGAAGCTGGGCTGCAGAATTTAAAGCATAAGTTAGGAAATGCCAAGCTTTTCTATTTTTAGAATATGTGGAGGAAAAAGAAGTAGAAGAAGAAGAAGAAATAAATAAATACCACAGTAAGAATCAGTGCTCTATTTTGATGCTTTTTCCAATGTTTAAGTTAAGGTAAACCAGGTGGATTTTCCTAACTGCAATTTGAAAATGGTGGCACGTAGGGTATAATGTTACTTCACTGGAACACAAGGCAAATCTAAACAGTTATTTTTCCTACAAGTCTCACAAATATTAAATGTTTTCACAGGAAGCAAGCTATATCTCAAAAGAGATGATACCTGAAGCAGACTTTCTAATGATACTCCTGAAAAGTTATGGGTCTAGCGAGGAAAGAAAACATAATAGGACAATTTACCCTATTAAATTAAGTGGCAAGTAGATAAGATGATAGGTGACTACAGTAACATTATAGAAATCTTCTGTTATCCTGAAGTAAGAGATGGCTGTTATTTCCTGATAATCACTGCCATGATGAGCAAGTGACTGACCTTGCCAAGTCTGTGCTGCAAAACTCTTTCTCTGGATTGACAGAAATCTCCATCTTTCTATCAGCATCCATATCACATTTTTTTCCTCACTGTGCAAATCCCTGCAGTTTAGCTGAAGAGAAAATTGCAATATTTTTGTTCACACTTTAAATATGAGCAAGTGGGAGGGAATTTAATCTCTGGAAATCTCAGTGTGGCACCTCTCACAGGTAAAAATCAGATATTTGTAAAAGATTTTTTTTTTTTTTTTTTAAGATACTATTCTGGTTATATATATATATTTTTTCAAATAATTTTTTTAAGTGTTCAGTAATGATTATGTTTGATATTATAAGGGATGAGCCAGTCCCTCTTAAAAGCCTATATGGAGTGAGATAGTATATTATTATTAATGCTGATATATGAAATATAATTTATTCTTTAAAAACATAGCAAACAATTATTCCTCACCAAAATAATAAACTGTTACAATCTTAAAGTTTCAAATAAATCATTATCCACAACAAAAGGAAACCACAGTTCTTCATATGATGGAAGAAGAAGAAACCACACAATTTTCATTTGTTGTAAGCACACTAAAACTTTAGTTGCTGATTTCTTTTTTCTCTTCTGAACCTATTAATAACATCAGATCTGACATGATTTTGTGTTCCCATTCTGTATTTTGCAGCACACTTCAGACTCTCTTGGCAAATAGCAGAGTAAGAGTCTCTTCAGTATTGCTCCTGCTGTCAGACTGAGTAGTGAGGCTAGAGGATTGATGCTTTTAGCCAATGCAGCTGATGAGAATGTAGAAGTGCTAGTATTTTCTTTTCTACAGAGGCAGTAGAAATTTTCTATACTTATCTTCTATATTTAAAGTGGTCATCATTAAACTGATAAAAAAAGATATTACCTTATGCCACTATGTGGCAATTATCAAGAAAAATTTAGCTATTTTGAAGACTATATTTTAAAATGCCAAAATCTATCATTCTTACTTGGTAGGCACAGAGCTTAATTCCTTAAATAAGGTCACCACATCAGGAACAGCTGCTGGGTTTTCAGCACTTATGAAAAGTCAAGTTACTCAGGGTAGAGTCATGCTATTGAAAGTTGCTGGGTAGTAAAGGGTTAAAATTTTCATTTGCAAATGTACTTTATATCTCATCAATTAGAAGCAAACATCCTTCATCTGACGTGCTATAAACATGTGTATATGCTAAAAACACAGTGAAGTGAAATATAAAGGGAATCTACACTGCTATCTTGAGATATAACTTTCCTTTTTGAAGATGGTACTTTATATACTGTTCTAAATTTCTTGTTCTTGTCTGGCAAAGTCTTTGGGAATTGCAACACAGCTTTCAGAATCTGACTTTAGGCTCCTGTTTTTGCAAATTGAGGCCGTTATCTTTCCCCTTTTCCTTAAAGAGTAATGAGGAACACTTAGTTCTGTGGAAACATCTCTAGAGACTTTGAAATGAAAAGCAATTCAACATTTCTAAGTAGCAGGATTCAGAACATGAGCTCTTATTCGATTGAAATGGAAAAAAAAGAAAAAAAAAAAGGGGGGGAAAGAACAAAAAAAATCTTCAAATCAAACCTGGAAAAAAATAAAGCGAATTGACCAGTTCATAATTTTCTATTGCAAGTAGCTGTAGAGGAGCAATGAGAAGGCAAAGCATTTAGACGGGAGGGAAGGCAAAGCTGATATGACCTTGGCTCTTCTTTCCAAATTCCAAAATGAAGTGCATATTGAATTACAAATGGTGTGAAATTATTTTAACAGAACTGATGTTCCTTTAAGTTATGTTACCTACAGAATTGTTTATATTTGTCACTGATATCAGCATATCAATATTCTACAGCTCTCTACAAGTGCCAGGAGCACAAATACTGTTTCAACTTATTCACAAGATAAGAAATCTTACTATAGCGAAGTTTCCATGCAGAGCAATATAGTTAGTGGTGCCTCAGATAAATAAAATCAAAACCTTCTTAGCTATCTTTTCAGGTTATTCTTCACTGGCTTGCTATATGCAGAACTGGGATATGACTATTTTTGATTTTAGTTTACAGGAAAAGGGGAAAAGCAAAAACATGCATGATAATTCATTTCCAAAGAGTATTTCAGAATTTAGTTAAATTTCATATTTCTCTCTTTCATTAGACCAGAAGTCCTAATCACAGAATAGACCCAGTTTTTCTTTTTCCACTTCTCTCCTCTCCTCATTAAATTGTGAAAATAGTCCATCTCAGAGCACGCTATCTTTGTCACTATCTTTGGTCCATCTCTGCGAATTCTCTCCCACATAACTTGGGCACAGTTCAGATGTCAGCCCAGCCCAGGGATAGTTTTGCACAGTCAGTTTAAGTGTGTCTGTCTTCTGATGGGCTCTAAAAGAGCTGGAAAATAGGCTGCGCTTTGCCAAATGATATGAACTATTCCCAGGCACATTTAATTTACAGTTGTTCAGATGCAGACTCAGATGTCATGTATTTCAAGAATGGCAGTTCTTAATTTCTCCCTCATTTGTCAATGATTTTCCAGAAAAATCCATATTGCCAGTTCAAAATCAGGGATGTAGTCACCCTCCTGCAGCCCATACCGCCACTGTTTTGGTTCAGTTCTGATGTGAAGTCAGTTTTGCACTGCTGCTGCTGATCAAGCAAGGGCTACCTGCCAGGTCTGCATGCTGAACTGCAGATAAGCAATGCTAAACTTAGAAATCATGGAAATGAATTTGTCCCCAACCCCCTCCCCTTTTTATTTCGTTTATACTGAGAGCTCTAAGAATTTCATCCACCAAGTGCGCTAGCCCTAAGGTCCACATTTTGATTTTTTTCACAGTTGCTTAATCCCCCCTCCTACTCCTCCCTTTCTATTTAGACTCTGCCCTATGTCTACACACTGCAAGTGACTGGAGTTTTGACATTGACTAAAGCAGGAGATGGTTTGTACTCAAAAATTGATTGTTCAGAAGGTACTTTTTAAAAATATTTTGCTCCATAAGAGCCTGTCTATCAACAATGTCTTTCTGCATCAGGTATGAATTGCCTTTTAAAATTATACAGTTATGACTACTCATCTGGTTAATGATAAACTTTTGATATGTTTGTCTGCCTGATTTGATTTTATACTATATATTGCAACAGTTTTGATTATTTATATGGAAAATCTTTCTCTAAAAAAGAAAGTGCTACAGTTAGGTAAGCTCTTCAGTCAGTCTAATTTCAGCTTTTTCTTTTTTCTTTTTTTTTTGTTTCACACTAATGGAAAGGGTTTCTTATTCATACTAATGGTTGATGACATATCAGAGAATACATAAATCTCAGGGTACCTTGACCTCTTTGCAAAATTGAAAAATCTGAACAAAATTTGACTAAACATTTGTGAGAACTGACCTTGTCTCGTTCTACATGCTATATTTTATGATGATGGCTCTAATTATTCCTGAGATACAGCCATTTGAAAATTGCCATTTTGCATTGTGTACAAGAATAAGCCTTTCTGCACTGCAACCCCCATCACAGTGTGCTAAGGACTCCAGCTGTGTTGTATTGTCAAATTTCCCCCTGAATCTATAGTTCGTTTCAACTAAGGTTAAGAATATCCATTAGCTGTGTCCTTATAAATGATTCCTACTTATTGCTGGAGGAATATAGTGTGGTAAAAAAAAAAAAAAAAGTCATAGAGCATGAATATAGAGATCAAGGTAGTTAAAATACAGACGGAACATGTTCAGGATTCTAAATATATATTTTGAGTTAAATTCTGTACTGACTTGCACAGATTTCAGCATGACTGTTCTAAATGTAAGACAAAGCAGAATTTAGCTGTTAAGTTTAGCCAATTACTCAGCAGCAGTAGTCAAAAAAAAGCTATCATCTGGGGCTTCGTAGGGAAGCTTACATAAAAGAAGAATAAGACCGTGAATTTCTCTTTAAATCTGTGATTGCAATCCGTAACTGTAATACACTAGCCTGAAGCACAGTACCAAAACATTAAGTATACATTGTATTTCAATTTCTGGCAGTCAATTATTTTAGAACTCAGGATAAAATGGCTTAAGAATTAAGTACGATTGAGCAGAATTATCTGGTAGAAATCTGCATTATTTTAAGCATTTGTACGATTACTTTTAACTGTATTTTTTTTTTTTCCCCCCCAAGGATATATAGTACTTGGGATTGTAAATAGTAATGCACGTATACATACTGGTCTTCTTATCTGAATCTATTGATAAAATTTGCAAGCCATGTCATCACCTTCTGAAAACACTTTTGCTTTGTACTAAAGACAGAACAAGCAATACAAGTTTCATTAGCAAAACTGCTTTCCATATTAAAGATCTAAAACCCTTTCTTTTCAGTTACATGACCATTCTGTGTATGGTATGTAGATGCTAATAATTATCTACTTATAGATATAGTTATAGATGTTGACATGGGATTACAACAACCAAAACCATTTCGTTTTTGAAAGTAGTGACATAATTCATAGTTACATATCTTTTAAAAATTAATTATTATAGTTTTTTCCTATTGTGAGATTTTTCTCTGTGCAGGCTCTACGTTGCCAAACATTACCAAATATTATAGGAAGTACCAAATATTATGGGAAAGCACATGGATAAGCTATAATAAAAATACTTTTCTTGTCATTCATTAAGACAAATATCTACTAATAAATTATTGTATTCAGATTTACAGTTATCTATCTTCCAGATGATCAAGTTGACATCTAAAAGTGAAAATTGTTAGGAATCTCAAAAGTGAAAGAGCCTTTGTTGGCAATGTGAAAGAAATACACATTCCTAAATGCATAACTGATGAAATCTTAGAATATAATGCTGCAGGACAGACTTGAAATATTTTTCTTTCTATTACTCATTAGAAAATAACAAAATATTTTTTAAAAAAATCCCATTTCCTTAATTCTTTTTTTTTTTTTGTGCTATGAAATTTTTCTCAGCTGTTCTTTTAAAAGTCATCCAATAAATCTCTATTTGAGAATATCAGAGAATCACAGCATCACAGAATGGTTGAGATTGAAAGGGACCTCTAGAGATAATATCATTTGAGATATGTGAGAATTTATTTCATTTCTTTCTATTGTCAAATTCACAGTTGCCAACAGGTTATTAAAAACCATGGGGATATTAATCACAGAAAAAGAATATAGAAACAGGCAGTATACCCAAGATATTTTCACATATTTTTATCGTGTGTGTGTATCTGTACCAAAATGGAGTTTCAGTATTCTAAAAAGGTTCCTTTCTTTTTATGCAAAACTTGCAGAAGACCTCAACAAATTTCAGAATTAATAATTTTTATAGTCTTGCTGAGCTGCTTGTACAAAGAAAGATAAGATCAGATTACAAGAGACCTTTTTTAGACCTCATCTACACACAAAATTCATCTAGTTCATGAAAACTCTCAGGTGGATTGGCACCAAATGTCCATGTGGATGAACTTGCTCAGATTTAAAAACAACTTTTATACATAGATGTACAGAGGCCTAAGGATCTGTTTCTGAGGTCTTGTGCAGCTGCTGTAATTCATTTTATCGGCTGTCTTTCTGCAGACTTTCTACAGAATTATGGAAAGAAGTCCAATTATGGAATACATATATGTGCACAACAAAAAGACTGCTTCTTATCAAAAGATAAAATATTATCTGAATAATGTACATGCTAGTGGAAAAGTAGTAACAGATTTTGGCAGATTTTTAGTAAATATGAAAATGCTTTATAAGTTTTAGGCTTCAGCCTACAGTAGATTAAGAAAAGTTGTTTGAGCAAGGAGAATAAAAGGATATGGTCATAAATGAAGGTCTGAAGATCAATAACTTCTTCAATGATGGTCGTAGAACAGAATTAGGCAGATTTAAAAATGTTGTAAAAGTTAGACTCTAAGTTAGTTTCCTCAGAGGCAGTGTCAAAAAATATGTATACTAGCTTGTCATATTTATAATATTTTCGTTTTATATTTATTATATTTATACTACTGATTAGAAGAGGGACTTGCCATACAGCAAGCTTGCTTTGACATTGATCTCTTTTATCCCGACATTCTCACCTGTAGCTACAAGGAAGTCCTCACCATTTTTTTTGTCTGAATCTTAGGAAAGTTTTCCCCCAAAAAACTTGCTACTTACCATGTTTCTCGACAGCTTAAAACATCTACATTGCAGTATTAAAATTATTCTTCTGTATTTGTCACAGGATAAAGCTTATCTGAAAGCTTAGACAAATGAAACCTAGATTACATCTGCCTGAGTCTAATCAGTCATATCACTCTAGTATATGCCAGGAAAACAGAGAATCATGGATACTTTTTGTGTGTAACTGTTGTCAACTTTACATTTATCTAGCTCCTTTGGAGGGGGGGGCTAACAGCAACTAGCAATTGCAAATTGGCTTTAGATATTGTGAAGGTCACAGAGATTGGCCTGGAAACGCATAATTCATAAGGCCATTGGCAACTTACACTGACATCTAATTTTTTTTTTTTAAAAAAAGCAATAAACCAATATTTAACCATTAACAACTAACCAAAAACTCATATGACAGAAGATAACCATATTCATCCAAACTGTCCAGAAGTCTAAGCTGAAGATGGATCCACACAGAGAGACCATGTCACTCAGACACATTGAGCAATCCTGCTCCCCTTAATGCATGGTATTTTCAGCCTTGACTGACCTGACCTGAGAGTGAAGTGTGTGAGCAGAAGAATCTTATGAAGAATCTCATGAAGTTCAGCAGAGGCAAATGCCAAGTCCTGCACTTGAGGAGGAATAATGCCATGCACAAGTACAGACTGGCGGCCAACCATCAGGAAAGCAGCTATGTGGAAAAAGATCTGAGGGTCCTGGTGGGCAAGAAGTTGAATATAACCCAGAAAATACAGGAAATTCCATCTGAACTTAGGGAATCACTTTTTACTGTGAAGATGATTAAACAGTAGAACAGAGATGCCTTCTGACCTCAACCACTTTATGATTCTATGAACAGAAATATAAATAGATTTTTACCTAGAGTAGACACTGCTGTCTACACAATATACTGTTCAGTAAATAGTTTTACATTATATGTTGCTGAGTGGTGTGGTTCTGTTCTTGAAGCTGTCCTACACAAATTCCATCCACGGTAAGATTCCCGCATTATATTCTCAGAAACAGACTTTCAGAATACTTCAGTTTGTTTGTTTGTTTGTTTTACTTGGAGATGGTTGCTTAAGAATTCTCTTAGCTTTTAAATTATGCCTAGTAGAAGGAGAAAATCAATAAAATTTCTTGCAAACCTGTATTGGAAACTGTGTTATTTATGAAATTCAATTACTCGTATAAAAATAATCTTCAGATTCAGACATTTCCTGTCCAATTCTTACCTCCGCCTAGTACTGTACACTTTTCAAACTTGCTCTGCTTGTAGACATACAGGAAGAATTTCTCTCTTTCTTGAACAACTACTGCACTTCTTTTACTAGAGTTAAGTAAATTTACCTAAATACAATATTTTTTTCCTCCAACATCTCATGAAATTTGTGCTCCAGTTTAGAAATTAAGAAAAAAGCTACATAACTAAACAGCAAACACTAAAAGAAAAAAAAAAATGAAAAAAAGTAAACTCTGTTTTTAGCTCTAAATCTCCTGGCCCACTGTTGAGAAATGGCACAACTAGCCCCATGTTAGCTTTGACAAATTACTCATACAAGTCAGATGATGTTTCCCAACAAAAGAAACAAGGAATCTGAATACACTGAAAATAAGAGTTTAAAGACAGAAACAAAAAAGAAACAAAGAGAAAAGGGAAGATTAAAGACAATCGATCAAGCTCCGTTTTACTTTATATATTGAATTCATTTTTGTGTTACCCTATGAGACTTCTTATTACACATACTTTTTTTCCTCACTCGCATTGCAGACTGTAGCACAGTAGCACTTTTTCAGGCTCTTGGGGAATCACCTGAGAATGCTACACTAAACGTCATGTTATTTATACTGTCTTCTTTCTCTTCTAGTAGGTCTTCTCTACATATCTCATATGGAGCATATGGCCCTAAATCTTTCCATAGCCATTCCACATTGTGTACACAGAAACTCAACATGCAAATTGTTCTAAAAATTGTTATGAATCATGGCCATTTATTCCTTTTAAGAGATTTCATTTCCATTTTACTTGAATTACTGGCACCCCACACACATTTTATTATTTTAAAAATGAGTCTTGAATAGAAGTCAAAGATCAGAAATGTTTTCATTAAATAAAATAAAGGAAAACTACATTATATATGTATATATACTACATATACAGTCTATTTCTCTGTACATTATACTATGTATAATACACATATTATGTACATGCACAGGTATGTGTCATGTACATACAGTAAAAAGAATTTCATAAGAATGATGAAGTGCAGGAAAAAAAAATCTAGTTTATTGAGGAAGACCAATTTCAAGATGAAAGGTCCTAAGATTACGATAAGAATTCAAACTTCTTTAAAGTTTATCTGCTAATATTCAAGGTTTACTTGTCACTAATTTTCATAGAAATATGCTTGAGCTTTTTTTGTTTGTATGTTTGTTTGCTTGTTTGTTTGTTTTTGCTTGGAGAGAAGTGCCAATCCAAAACAATATTGTACATGTATCATTCAAGCAGTGAAGTAGATTAAAGAGGTTATGTGAAGCCATATTCTTTCCCCAAACCCAAGAGCTTTTTCTTTCATCTGAGTAGTCTAGATGTATTTTCATTCTCACCTTTTTTTGAAGATACTTATTTTTGTTTGACTCCAGCTGTGTAATCCCCAGCAGTACAGATGCTTTAGACTTCAAAGTTCAGCTGTAAATTTATTTTCAATCACTCTTTTTTCCCATCCAAAAAATGCCTTTTTTTCCTGTTTGTGTGTATGTGTGTTGGGAGTGGGAGGGGGGAAGCATGATAGTTAGGAGAATTAGTAGACTAAAAGTTTGTGTGCTGCAATTAGGTTGCATTCAAGTGCTTACAGGTTAGATTTAGTGCTAGCACTAGAGATGCCTAGAGCAGAGATTTTAGTTAAGTAGTATGTGCTGGTACATTTCATGTTATAGGGAATGAACTTTGGACATCTGAGTCTGAACAACTATCATCAGATTTTCAATTAGTCTGAGGTTTAGAGTTGAACAGACAAAGGATTTTCATATAGCTTTACAAAAGGAAATACCATAATGAGGAAAGAAAAAGTTTTTGATGTGAAACCATAAACTTAACTTACTGATTTAAACAGTCAGAAAAAAAATAAAAAGAATTGAAAAGTAGTTGTTTTACTTTGGGAGCTGGAAGTGTCTTTTTCTTTTCATTTAAAAGTATGTTTTAAAGGACTTTATTTTATTATATTTTTAATTGAATTCCAAAACAAGAATGAGAAATTGATTCCTACAAAACATATTGACTGACCATAAATTATGTTTTCCCTTGAATATTTTTTCTTTGTCTATACCAAAGTGTTGGTTTCTCATTGTATTTTAGAATGAAAAGTTCTAGTGAATCTGTACCTAGTGAATTCATTCAGTCAACTTATTGTGACGGTCAGCCCTGTTATGTAATTACTCTGAAGTTTCTCAATCTCCAATTTAAAACTCACCAAACCCTTTGTCTTCTCCCCTTCTACCTTCCAATTTCTAAAGGAAATTCTTTTCAAACACTCCTTCTACTTATAAACCTAGTTGAATTCCCAGCTTACATTCAAAATGACTGTTTTACAACTTTTTTTTTTTTTTTTTTTCCAGAACCAGAGGAAGGGACAGCAAGTCTGTCTGTACTATGGAAGGAATACAGGGTAGCAACTTATGTGCTAATGCAAATCAATCTTGCACCAGTAAGGTACTGTGAAAGATGCATTTTTTTCATGCAATCTGCTATCCAGAAACAGTAGATCATGACTTATTAAAGTGGATTCATGGCTGCTTGAGTGCAGCTTGAAGAAACATTGACTGCATCTGTTCTGAGCTCTCCAGCATTCCCAAGTCTACTCTTTCATCATGAAAAGAAAGAGGTCTCCTTGGTAAACAAGCTGAGAACAAGCTGAATTTGTTTTATATGTCTGACAAACATTGCACAAATATGCATTACTTTAGATAAAGTTCACTCAAGTTTTTAGATTATGAATTGCCATCTGTATCATTCAAATAAAAGGCAATAGATAAATATTTGAAATGATCTGCAAGAGGGGATAACCTGACTATAACTTATGCATCTAATAGTATGGTACAACTAAGAGATGATCCACACAAGATGCAGATCCCTATTATGCATGAAGAAGAGAACCCTAAGCAGGAACACTGTTCAGGAGTCCTGCAGAGCAGTCAGGCAATACTCACCTTGTGCACTTCTCCATATCTATGCTATATATTTGCTTAGCATCACATTAGCTTAGGCTCTGTCAAGAAAGGCAAATTTTCTGGCCTGATGCCATTTCCTCCCAAAGCTCCAGAACAGGCTCTCTAACTAAACTACAAGGCTGGAACAAATCCATACATTATATTTCTGCATTGCTTGCTTTTGCCTTTGCCAGATATAATAATTCTACATATGGTATGCAGGCAGCATGCTAACACAAAAAGAGGGTGGAAGGAAGGATTTACCACAGCAGCAGTTGTGCTGAAAACGAAAGGAAGGTGTCTGCATAGCGCAGTAGCAGCTAGTTTAAAATGTTTGTAAATTCTCTTGCTCTTAAGGTTTTAAAAAGTTACACAAAATAATTTGTCTTCAAGACCAATTAATATCCCTCCATACCGTCACATTAAACACAGGATGAGAATAAGAATGCAGTAAAAATCAAAAATCATTGTATTTCTGAAAAAAAAAAAAAAAAAAAATCTTGCTGAGAGTTCTTTTGAATAGAAAACTATTGAAAAACAAAAAAAAAAGAGGAGATTCAATTTTAAACTCCATTCTAACTGTATGCTACTGAAAGAGAAATAGCTGAGCTATTCATTTCAGCCAGTCTATCTCTAATTCTGACTTATAATTAATTTATAATTCTTATCTACACCTTTCTTTTCATAATATAAATACTAAGAAAATATAGATACTATTATTATTATTTTCCGTTCTTGCAGCATACACCAAAGTGGTTCTCAACAGAAAAACTCTAATCGTCCCAAATACTGTTTGACATTTGGAATTGTCTCTACCATGGCTATGTCATTGAAAGTATTACACAGTAAGGCCTTCTCATCTATTTTATTATAAAAGGAAGTAATCCCTAAATCTGAAATATAAATTTTCCTGGACTACCACTTTCAGATCCGTCTTCCAGGAAGCATCCACATGAAACATATTACTATTTATTTACTTATCTAGACAATCAAGACATTTCACTCAAGGGCATGTTGGTGATTTATCTCACCTTTTCTCCATTTCAGTGATCTGACAACTTGATTTTTTTTTTTTTCATCAGCTCTATAATACTTTGTGTTTTTCTTCTTTGCAGTCCTTGCCATTCAATGAAAGTCTGTGAGACAGATATAGATCTGTTCAAAGAAACTCACAGTAGAACAAAAAAAACATAACAGTAAAGCCCAGATGATCAAGCAACAAACAAATATTTATCAAGTGTGACATGGCAAAGCATGCAACAAATAGTTTTCCTTAGATGCAGCCGACTCTTGGATGGAAGACAGCAGCAGCTTGACAGAAAATGTTTGGGAAGGACAAATTGCAGAAAGGAAAATTTTAAACAACTTTAAGTGTTATGTGGATCAGAAATTTTGATCCAACTAACCTAGTACTCATCTAAATTTATTCCACAAAATGGGACCTACAAATGCATAACTTTTAACACTTACCTAGAGCTCAGATCCAAGAAAGCAAAAGCTCTACATCTAGGAAAGGTAAAAGAGAAAAAAATGTAGTATGCTAAGATATTATAAAATGATTTATTGAAGAACAGAATGATAACTGCATATTCTATGATCTTCCTTCATTAGCAACAAGTACCCCTTTGCGTGACTTCTGTGACTTTCAGATGACTTCTTCAGATGGGCTGACAGTAGGGAAGTGAGGAGGAAAAATATGGGTGTTCTTTCTGGGATTATTGTCTTCCTATTGTTCAAGAACATCGTATTTTTGATTGGCTAAAATACAGTCATCTTGACGGAGCATGCAAATGTGTTATGAGAACACAGAATGTCAAGCAGATAATCTGTTGGTAGCTTAGTCCTTAAATTGCTCAGGAACTATTAAGACGAATAGTATCTTCCAGTCTTTCATTATCATACTGTATTCCCAAAACGCCATTATGCTGTTTTTAAAAATGTGTAATGAAGCAGTAGCTGGTACAAAATTCATGGAATACATCTCTTTCAGGGCATCTGTTAGAACAAGTTACAATATAGAATAACTAAAGATATTGTTCAGGCAATCATTCCACCTTAATGAGGGACAGGTTTTCAGAACTGAGTGCAAGCAGAGGAGTACATGCAACTTTCTCTGGTATTTTTCATGACCCAAATACTTTGAGGCTGCAGGTACAAAAAAGATTTTCAGGTCTAAAATAAATTTTGTGAATTAATCCTCTTTTGTTAAATAATGTCATTAATATAATATTAGAGAATAAAATCACCATCAGAGTTGCACTACTTTCTTAGCGAAACTCAAAAAATACTTTTAAAATAATGTGTTTTAGCTTCAAAATAATGAAAATAAAACCAAACTAAGACACACAGTTGAAACTGTAAATGTTATATGAAAAACTGAGAGTACTAGTTATACATTGTAGCAAAAATTTGTAGTTAAGATTTTCATTCAATTATCTACCAGCAAAATTCTGCTCTTAAAGCTAGAAAAATATGACAATTTCCCTGCACTATATTTTTTCTATAAATAATAAATTTCCATTAAATTATACTCTGATTTTCATTGACTGCTTAGCATATAAAAAAGAACATGAATACTAATGGATAAATGGACTAATGGATCAGACCCAGCCCAGTTCATGAAAGGCATCTCCTGTCCTGCCTCACCAACCTGATCTGTGACCAGATGACCTGTCTAGTGGACGACGGAAAGGCTGTGGACGTGGTCCACGTAGACTTCAGTAAGGTCTTTGACATAATGTCCCACTGCCTTTTCCTGGAGAAGCTGGCAGCTCATGACTTAGACATGTGTACTCTTGGCTGGGGGAAAAACTGGCTGAACGGCTGAGCTAAGAGAGTCTTGGTGAATGGAGTTAAATCCAGCAGGTGACCAAGTCATGAGTGATGTTCCCCTGGGGTCAGTGTTGGGACTGGTCCTCTTTAATACCTTTATCAATGATCTGGATGAGGGCGTTGAGGGCACTCTCAGCAAATTGCCAGACAACATCAAGTTGGGAGGAAAAGTAGATCTACTTGAGGGTAAGAAAGGCTGAACTGATGGACCAAGACCAACTGCATTAGCCTCAACAATGCAAAATGCCAGGTCCTGCACTTCGGGCACAACAACTGAGAGAGGGCTGCATGGCAGAAAAGGATGTGGGAGTGTTGGTCAATAGCCAGCTGAACATGAGCCAGCAGTGTGCCCAGGTGACCAAGAAAGCCAACGGTATCCTGGCTTATATCAGGAACAGTGTAGCCAGCAGGACCAAGGTAGTGATCGTCCCCCTGTACTCGATGCTGGTAAGGCCACACCTCGAATACAGTTCAGTTTGGGGCCCCTCTACAAGGAAGACATTGAAGTCCTGGAGCATGTCCTAAGAAGGGCAATGAAGCTGATGAAGAAGCTGGAGCACAGACCTTATAAGGAGTGGCTGAGGGAGCTGGGGTTATTAGTCTGGAGAAGAAGAGACTCAGGGGAGACCTTATCCCTCTCTACAACTACCTGAAAGAAGGCTGTAGTGAGTCCAGGGTTGATCTCTTCTCTGGAATAATTACAGATAGGACGAGAGGAAACGGCCTCAGGTTGTGCCAGGGGAGGTTCAGGTCAGACATTAGGAAGAATTTCTACACAGAAAAAGTAGTCAAGAATTGGAAGAGGCTGCCCAGGGAAGTGGTGGAGTCACCATCCCTGACAGTGCTCAGGAAACATGTAGATGAGGCACCTAGGGACATGATTTAGCAGGCATGGTGTTGAAGGGACTATGATTGGACTCAATGATCTTAAAGATCCTTTCAACCATAATGATTCTATGATTCTATGAAATACAGGTTTCATAAAGATTTAAGTGTACATTATTTAAATGTACTGTGCTATTAGGTCTGCTTCGTAAGAACGTTGTTTATGTTTCCAACGTGTGGTCTAATTCATGAGCTGCTTGATGTAGGGGTCTCGCTTTCTTTACTGTTTATTTTCCAAAATACATTTCTACTCTGGCAAATGACATACAGAAAGCACTGGGATATCATGTCCCTCCTGAACTGGCTCAGTATTTCTACTTGCAATTATTAGCTGATGCCATGGCTTGATATTTTGTGCCATGGGTTTTCAGTGAAATGTCTACTGAAATTTAAGATGAAGAAAAAATAACAGTTAAAATCTTGGTTTCAGATAAGTCAGTGACATGTCATCAGAATTCTGACCGATGAGTCATCTGTATCAGGAGAGAACTGGACCTCTTTAAACTGCCAGCACACATTTCCTTCAAAGAAAATGCTGATGAAAGGGGGAAAACACAATTTCTTTTTATAGATTGAAGTTGGAATAAAGCTATAGATTGATCTCAGGGCTGAGGAGCATGAAAATATTTCTGTGTTCCTTAGGATAAATATAGCCTGTCTAAATTCCTATTGACCTCAGTGTTGCACAGGTTTTGTCATATATTTTACGCTTTAAACACAAAGTATTAAAATCAGAAAAAGAAAAAAAAATCTGATAATAATTCTAGATAATTCTAATAATTCTAAAATAATTTAATTCTAACACATTTCATTCTAACAATTGACAATTAATTATAATTTCTTTCACAGGGAAAAAAATGTTGTAGATTAAAGAAAGAGAAATAAATAGTTTTTATTGAATATAAAAGAACAGTTTTCAGTGAAGGCTAGATTCAACTGCCTTTGATTCCTTGATATCCACTCTGAGAAAGATCAAAAGAAACTACTTTTGGTGATCCCAGGAATAAGACCTGATTTAGGAAAACTAATAATAATAATTTTCCTGCAACCCCCTGTCAGAATTTAAACAGATAAAAAAAAAATTTCCTTGAAGAGTCAGACATTGAGATTGTCTTCTGAGAAGGAGGGTCAGATCAATAATTCAGAAATACATGTACCTATATGTCAGCAAGATCTTTCGAAGTCGGGATTCCTGTAGACTAATGAACACACATCAGTGACACAATATATCAAGCTGATACACCTTGAATCTTTTAACCTTCCTACTTTCCTATTTTGGTTATGTCTACCAATTCTGCATACACAATATGCTTCCCTAACTTCTTATATACCTCTATACATCTTATACTTTTCCTAGAAAAAAAAAAGGGACTGATATTGTTGCTGAAACTAGCAAACACATGCATTTAATATTAATAGATATTTAATTTACTTGATGGGGGTTATATTTAATTTATACTTCGGTAGGTATAAAAGGCTCAGGACCAGTATATGTACACATGTGTTTTTATGACACCTACATCTTCCTCTTTAATAATAATAATGATAAAAAGATGGTACTTGTCTCCATTAATTTTTTTCCTCAAAATTGAAAGCATTTAAGCACATTCTTTTAAAAAATAAACATTTACAATGGGACAGTGGTAAGCTCAGAGGAAGATTATTTTTTGTTGACCATGCTTGGTGGAGGATGTGCTCCTGCCTTAAAATGTTTACAAATTGAATTAGACAAAGAATGTCAGACCTTTTGTTTGTTCAAGCAATTCCTTCAGCTTAGTTTTTCCTTCCACCTGTTCTAGCAGTGTGCCCTTGTCATTCACTGAAAATCCTTCAGAGCTTTTCCAAGCACTTTAGTCTCTGCTGGAATGTGTTCACGGGGTCACAGTGTGGTACGTTTTCTTCTGATATGCTCTTGATTTAATGGAGTTACACTATTTGACAGCATAAATTTCAGTCTCTAATTTTATGCATTTTCTGAGTTTTACAAAAGGACTTCAGTGATTAAAGGTTGATAGAATGCCCATGGCTACAAGTATCCTCAACTGAAATTTTAAATTAACATGCATATGGGACAAATTAGATGCCAGTGAATGTGAAAGCAGTATTCACTCACCCAAATTCTCTGAAGACAATTTAGACTCAATAAAGAAATAAAATTGTACTAATAGATGCAGTTAGACATATCTGGTTTTGAATGAATTACTGGCTTGTCCTTTGATAGAGTCTGTATTTATACCTGAAAACAAACAAAAAGATAAGACAAAGCTCATATTGGATGAAATGGATCTTAGTTTCTAAGTGACCGCAATTTAGTGAGGATTAACCTTTCTAGTGCAAGCCAGTGTGTTATTGACTGATATAAGTAGCATGTATAATGGCTAAAGCTGTGGAAAATGTTAATACTAGTATTTATATATGCATCCAGTTCCTTTCTTTGTCTATTGATATTCTCTTTTATTTAAATGAAGAGATATTGACTGTGACTTTTCCTACCTTTTACCTCCAGAACCCACACACTCCCTGTATCAGCTATTACTTTTCTTTACTCTTTTCTCTATTTTTCTATTTTTTTCTTAAAAATATTCATAAGAAAAAAAAAAAAAAAAAAAAAAAAAAGAGTGTTTTTACTCTATGAAAAGTAGCAGGAAAGTTCATTCCTCTTTTTCATGTTTGATATAATGTGACCACTGCTTGTTTCTCCAGGTCACAATGACATACTTTCAATGACAGACTTTCTGTTTCTTTCTGTATTCATTTTCCATATTTTGTTTCCATTTCTCAACAGATAAGGAACTGGGCATTCATCTGAGCATTAATCTCAGTTCATTCAACTTTTCCTTATATATTCTAGATAAATTAAAGCATTTTCAAATGTATGTATTGTGAGAGAGGGGTGGTCATATCTCATTTTTAGTGTGTATTATCAGATTATTAGTGACTTTTTTTCTTCCACAATACTGAATGAAGTGTCTACTTCATAAGTACTTAATTTACTCATCATGACTGACATTGTCCATCTTCAGACTTCTTGTTAACGATGCTGAATGAAATGGTCCTAATTTTCACTGGCTTTAACTGTATTCTAATGCACTGATTAAGCCTTGGCTTCATAAACAAAAGTCAAATAAGCCAAAAGTTTAACGGAAGCCTAATTAAATCTTATTAGAAAAACAATTGATTTGAGATTTCACAGTCTTGCAATTTTACTGTAAAGCTGGAAAAAAAGAAAATCTCTTTGAAGCTTACAATAGCATCCTGTTTTGCCATAAAGCCAGGTAAAATCTGTGTGTGTTTTATTCCAGTGCTTCAAACTTCACAGCCTGCCAGAAGATTGGATAATTTACAACTGCAATGATTCATCTCAGAAGCAGACAGTGTAGTAGTGCAGTACTCCTTCTTTGTATGTGCTTTGAGAAGAAAACAAACAAACAAACAAAAAACTTAGCATTATAAACATTACACTTCTTTTTTTTTTTTTTTTTTGTCCTTGGCCATTCTTTATTGCTGTTCCCAAGCTATTCCTTCACATTTAGTTGATAACTATAGGAAAAACAATAAAACCAATGTATTTTCTTTCATTTATGAATAGTTTAAGTACACCAGATATTGCATTCAATTTTTGGTGTAGGCACTGCATCATATTACATGCAGTGATTTCACAGGACACACAATATGTTTGAAAGATACCTATTGTACATGTCTACATGTCCCATCCTGCCCTGCATTTACTTTTCGTGGGTTCTTGCTTTTCCTGAGTTTCTCTTTCCATTTCCTCACAGTATAAGACAGGTAACATTTACCCTCCTGGTTGTTGATCCTTTTTTGGATTGTTTCGTTTGTTTATTATGTTTTGTTTTGTTTTAATGCTTCTTATTATTGCTTTCCCAGAAGAGGCAATATTTTTAAGACTGGTACAGCTCTTCCACAATCAAAGTCCTGAGGAGAAGACTTTAAATGCATCAGCCATTTCAGCTGCATTAGGTTGAGGCTTGATAAAAACATGGGCTACAAATCAATAAACCACTTACAAATATTTATTAGAAAATGGTCATTAAAAGCCTCAGTTTATTGACACATTTGACAAACTACTGAAAATTTTCAGATAATTATTTTAGAAACATTTTAGATTTTATAAGTGCAAACTGTTACAAATTTAGACAAAAATATTTGTAACGAATAAATCTTTAATATGTTGAAAAAATATTTGTCAAATTTGTTTCTATATCAATCATACTTTCATTAAGCTAGCTGTCCATTCATTTGATTTTCAACAATGCAGCTACTGTCTTTGTCATGCTGAAATTGCTCTGTCGCCTGAATATGGCAATTTGCAAGGCAATGATATATTAAAAATTCTCTGTGCCATTTCATAGAGTGCAGCACGGGCTAGTGAGTTCCTTTTAGGACCCTGCATAAATGCCTTTTCTTCTTTACAAATGATACTAGTTATGGCATTTACTACACTTACTCTATATAAAAGGAACATATATTCACACAACTTATACATTCAGACAAAAAAATGACTGAATGACATAGGCTTTTTGATTAAATTGGTAAGCCTTTTGGTGCTGATAATAAGCTATTTTTATGGAAAATCAGAAACTGCCCGTTTCATGCAGTACAACTTCAAGATTGCTCTATTTCACTAACAAATTTATGACATATGCCCACAACATTTTTCTAGAACTTAAGCAGCTTAAATGCTTCCTCTGTTACTGTATGGAGCAGTTCACCTCTATTGCCTGTAATTTTAAGCTAGCTTTATTTTTCAGAGGACTGCTGGACAAATGATATGCATTGAACAGCTGGGAAATATTTTGCAACAGATAAGACCGAGGATTTATTGATATCCTGACTATGTACCGGTAGCTTAGCGTACTGGCAAGATACTCAAGGTAATGACGAGGTAATAATTTCATCATTCCTTACAATTAAAAATTTAATTTACATAATAAATGAAAAAAAATACAAAAGCTGGTTTTTCTTTTATTTATTTTTTTTCTCTAACAGTAAAAGTAATTTCCTATGTGGCATAGTAACAGGTACATTATATCTATGGCAAAACTAACTGACTTTGCATAATGCTTACTATCCATTTAAGTTTTAAAATCCTTTTTAAGAACTTATTTTCTCTTTGCATCCCCAAGTAATTTTGTGACATCCTCATATTTTGAATTTTGCTGTAAGCCTTATTCTGCCTAATGGATAAATGCTTCAAAACCCATCTCTCAAAAATCCCATATATAAACGGCTATGAAAGACAATTATAAATTTCTGTACTATGAATAGACTCCAAAAAGAAGTATTTACTGAAGATAAGTGGAACTCAAAACTATCCATTATGCTAGATGTGTGGGTGCACACTGGAGGAGAAGAAGCTGAAAGAAATATCTTCTGTCAAAGAAGAATGGAAAGAGAAGTGGATTCATGACTTAGCTATAGTAAATTACAAATGTGATTGAAGCAACTTCACAAATTTTGCTTTGTTCATAGTCCTCTTAATCTTATTATTCCTATCAAAAAGGAGTTTTTTGAAATATTAATAAATGAAACTACTCATGGAAATTATGTATAATGAATTATCTTCAAAGCATAGAAATGCAGCTGTTAATTTTATGTCTAAAAGGCAATTATAAAATTAAAAAGGTCAAAACATTACATAAAAATATTTTGTAAAGAGGCTGATTTCTCATTCTTTTTGTTAAATGACATTTCAGCCATTTTGATGTGTTTCACAGCATTACCGGAAATCTGAGTTCAACTAATTCATGCAAGTATAGATACTTGGGATACTTAAAGTGATCATTAAAGGCAATAACTATTTGGAATATCCACAGATTTTCAAAAGGATAAATAATATCCCTTAATTTTTCATAGTTCTTTACATCAATTTACTAAGAATATTTCACTTAAATGCTAAAAGATTGTGTAATAAAAACTAAGACAACAAGCTCCTAGGCGTTTATGCCACAAGACATCAATGTGACAAGCTGATCGACATAGCCAGATCTCTGTGTCCAGATATCCATATCTTATGGCACATGATTCTCCAACATAGAATGTTTTTCAGGATCAGAGCTGTATCTAGAATACATGAATGAAAGATGATGGAAAGGATGTGACAAGAAAGCAATTGAATAATATAGATTCATAATCCTACGATTGTCTATTGTTTTTCTTTTCCTTTTATATTAACTTTCAAAAAGATTTTGGCAGCACTTCAGAGAGTGAAGTGCCAAGTTTATAGATCCTATAAAAGGAAGAAAGGTTGTTTGCTTGCAGTTCTGTGAATCAGTTGATGGCAAGGACAGACTTCTGCCAAAACTGTATGTGTGGACCAACAGAGGGGATCTGTGCTGTGAAATCTTGAAGGAATGTGCTTTACTGGGCAACTGAAGGAAGAAAAAGAATAAATATGACAAAGTGGGACAAAGCCTGGCATTTGAAGCAGACAGTCTCAAAGAGGCTGCATAAACCTAGTTTCTCAGTTGCTCCTAAGTCATGTTTCCATCCCTCTGTCATCTCAGCAGTCATCCACAAGATTCATCCCAGTGTTTCAACGTGATTCATGTACTGGGAAGCTCAAACTGAACACAGAACTCCTAGCATGTTTTTATCTCTCATTGCTGCAAGTGTGAACTGCTAACTCAGATTCTACTTTTTTCCCCTTGTCCTTTTCCTCAAAGTTGTTCCTAAGTCAACAAGTCCCCACCAATCTGTACTATTCCATGGTGTCATTTCAACCCTATGCAGGGCTTTGCATTTCTCTCCTTTGAACTTCATGAGATTTCTATTAACCTATGCATCTAGCTTATCAACTTCTTTCTGAATACCCTCCAGCAGGGGCATGATTTAAATGAGCTACAAACATTTAACAAAAATAATTGTTATAAGCACTGAAATCAGATAATACAATAAAACAGTTACTTTTTTTTGAATATCATACTCTAACGTATTCCCTAGCAGTTTTTTTCAACACATCTTGGGAAAAGAAAGATTTCTTGTGGGTAAGACACTGATATAACGTTTATGAAATCTGAGTTGAATTTCATCTGTAACTGATCTTTTGTTCTCAGTCAAGTAATTCCTCTTTGTATGTCAGTTACGGGTACAAAATGCTGAACTCAATGTTTTATTCAGTAGGGTTCTGTAAAGTTAAATTCTCTGATGCATGGGAGGCAGTCAGACAACAAATTGGTGTTGCATGGGTGAAATGCAAAGTTCATTGCACAGAGAATAGTTATGCAAATAAGATAGTATGCAAATAAGTTACTGTGCATCCATATATCTATTCGTCAAATTACAGTCATTTTCCTTAATACACACTTGCTTATTAAAGTATATTACTTTTCAATTTAAGGTTGGGTGAATACAAATCTTTTGTTACTTATTAATTCCAAGTTCTGTCGAAGAGTTTTTTTTCTTCCCAGAAGTTTCCTTGCATGATATTGGTTATTTATAAACAAAACTTATCTGGTCCTCAGCAATACCTAAAGCAAAAATAGCTAGAGTGACATTTTAAGCTAACTTATCTGTAAACAAAGACCAACCTTAGGAAATTACAGACTTAGTGACATCCAAATTTTTTTGGGTAGGTAATGGTAGAGTCCAATGGATTAGTCATTCTTATGTTGTCACTCTCTTATTAATAATTTACAACAGATAAAAGAAAGGAGTAACAACAATTTAAATCCAGCAATCTTTATAGGGACCCTACAATATTAAGAGTTTTTGTGCATCGAGATGTTCATCAATACCTACATATGAATATATACATTAATCTATTGTGTTAGAATGTTGTGTTAATCTTTTTAGCTAGAACACATTTATTATTTGACATTGCATTTCCATATTCTTCTTCTGGTTATATTTTTCAAGAAGTATGACTATCATTTGCTATCGCTTAAATTTCATGTTTCTTACCCTATTTCTTTTCAAAGATCTGGAAAAAAAAGGAGGTAAAATTGTTGGTGTATGTGAGTGCATGTGTAAATAGATGTAGACAAAGATTTATTTGTCATGTGTTGTTTCTGACATCTTTGTTCAAACGTTTATATTAATATTTTTTCAGTGCTTTAGGGTTGCTCTTAGGGGAAATATGACTTGATAGTTTAGCGGAAAATATCTGTCAAGCACTGTTGCCAAAATTCATCTTTTTTCCCCCAACATTTTAATAATTCACTTCTATGTAACAAGGCTGAGAGCCATGTCTGATGTCAAATAAAACCTGAATCTGTTCTTCTGATTTTCTAATTAGTTTCTCTATCCATTTTACTGTGATATGCAAATACAGTACCTGATTTCTAGCAGTACCCTGATTAAACATGGTTCAGCAGTAATGTCCTTCTAAGTAACTACTGCAGTCAGTCAAATATGCTTCATTAACTCAAGTGTGGTGAGCAATATTTGAAAATTTAGGATGAAAAGAAGCCAGAAAATTCAACCATTCATTTGTCTTAGCAGCTCTCTGTGCATAGTTTTATGACTAAATCAAAGGAATTGGAAGCAGAAATACTTAGCAATCTTTTGGTCTTCTGGATTAACTTCTATAATTTACTGTATGGTCTCTTTAAGAAAACCATTTTATAATCACAGGTTGATGGGTTTTTAAGGCCAGATAGATATATTATCGGAAATCTGAACATCTTAAATTTTGAAACCAATCCTTTAATAAGAGAGGAAGTAAAGACATTTTAAGTAACATATAAACCCTAACAAAAAAACAAATCTAAGCATGCTATAAAAATAATAAAAGAAAAAAAGGAAATAAGCAGAAACTGATATGTGAGAATGTAAAAGGAGATTTAAAATCTCAAAAAAAAAATCACATCTGGAATGCTAAATTCATTTACAACAATTGCAAATAGATGACATCCACTTAATTGATAGACAATTGGGTAACAAGTTCAGAACTAGATGAAAGTTATAGATTGATAGTACAATTTGGAAAACAAGAAAGAGGCCATTAATTATGTTTGCTCCATGTTTAAATGAAATAGATGACAGTATTCATATATTGCATGTATATTTTAACTCATTTATAAATAATAAAAAAGCATAATGAAGTATGGTTCATTTAAAGAGATATCCAGAATACAGGTATGTGTTTTCAGGGAAAATCACTTGCTTACTATCACTTCTAAATAGGGGTAAAGAAATAGATCTCCACTGATTTCTGTATCCTTTGTATGAGCAGACACTGATCACATGTTTAACATTATCCTTCCTAGTTGCTTTTACTTGCAGATCTGCATGTTCTCTGAAGAAATAGTATTGGTTACTTTTATTTTTAACTAAACATTTTTTGTAAGTGCTATTATCTTGCTACCTGATCAGACAATATTAAAATATTCAACACCTTAGTGTCTTTTCAAATTTGGGGTCTTCTTCTAAATAGCCATTCAATGCAATGTCACAGAATGATCGAATCACTCAGGGAGAAAGGGACCTCAGGAGGTCATTAGTCTGAACTCCTTCTCTAAATTTGTGAGGTTAAAAAAGTCTGCTCAGTGGTATGTAAAGTCAAGTATGGGAAACCTCCAGCAGCAAAGATTTTGGAAACCTCCGTCAACAGATACCTCCCTGTTTTCTCTGGGCAACATTTTTTAGTGTTTGATGGTCCTTAAGGTGAAAAAGTTTTCCTTATATTTGGCAAGACTGCCTCTGTTTCAGTCTATCACCTTTTTTTCTTGTCCTCTTACCCTGCTCCTCATATACAACCTTATATATAAAAAGGAAAATATAAATATTTTATAAATAATTTCCTTTTTAATAATCTGCTCATAGATACCATCAGACTACTGTCATGTCCACCTCAGCGCTGAACAGAATCAACTCCATTAACTGCTTCTCACAGGGTGAGTGGACCTGTCCCAATTACCTTGGTGGCCTTCTTCCACACTTGCTACAGTTTATCAATGTCTTCCTGCATTTGGAAGTCCAAAAATGGATGTAGTAAAACAGATGTGGTCCATATCTGATAGTAACAAGGGTCTGAGTGTTTTTTTTTTTTTCAGCCTGAGAACAATTCTTTCCATAAAACTCTCAATATTACATAAATTGTAATTCCAACCTGCTGACATTTGGTATAAACCCATTCAATAAACATCTGCTATTATTTTAATCTAATTCAGAGCTAACTGAAACGAGAATACAGCCTTCTATAATCATAGATCTAGACATTCAACCAGTCTGGCTGCTCACATTACATTTCTCTAAAGACAAAATAGATTTTGTAAAGATTATTAAAGAGCATCAGAAATAAAAGAAAAAAGATTTTTAGGGAAGGGCATCTCTTACCTCTAACAAGTAACAAAACTTCTTCGTTCTGGAGACACAGGGGCTGACGGTTACAGTATTTGTTATTCGATTTTTCTAAGCTGGATCTTACCCTTGCAATTGACATCTCTTGCTTTTTGTAGGGAGTCCTGTGGGAAGGGAGAAAGGTAACATAGTGCTGCATTATAATTCCGCTGTTTTTAAGAATAATAGTTGAAAGAGTGGTAGAAAAATGAAGGAAAAAATGCTCGGTGTGTATTTGCAGTATGATAAATCACCTTAGAATGTCAATTTAAACATTTCTTTAACATCTTGCTTTTCTCAGATTTTAATGCTTTGCTGCTAAATATATATATATATATATATATATATGTATATATATCTACTATGTTTGAAGGAGATACTGATGTTAAAAACAAAATTGATTTGCCTATCTGTGAGAGCTGATCACTTTGGCCGTTGGAAAGTTTTTGCCATTTCTTAGTAGACTAATGTTAAAAGCTTACCCCCTGACTTCCCCAAAGAAAATCCTAGAGCTGGCCTACCTTTCCTTTTGATCTTAGTCATACAGAGTAGAGAGCAGATCATAATGATCTATTGACGATGAACACAAATAAATTATTTTTCTAGTAACTTACTAACATGTTTCCATGCATTTTCTTGCTTTTAACAGCTGATTTAAAGAAGGTGCTATATTATACTTCGAGCTCTGACACTTTTGTCTTTGCAGCTTTATAATACAGAAGTATTGCTGATAAGGTTATATGAACAAAGTATTGAGAAACACAGCCAAGAAACCTAATTATAGGGTTGTAGATTTATGGGATTGTGAATTTGTGAAATTGTAGATTTAAGGCTGAACATCAAAGAAAAGGGAAGTCAGAAGCTGGATGTGGACTTTGAGCACTCCAACTTGCTGTTTCTCCTCATCTGGGCAAGTAGCTCTTGCTGCTGTTTCCATGGAAGCTGAAAGTGAAAAAAAAAATTGATTTTCATTCTCCCTCAAAGGACTCTCTCCCCTATCCTTTCCCCTTGCCTCACTGACCTTTAAATATCCTTTTCCACTGAGACTGTACATTCTAAATTTTTATTCTTTAAAACTCACTGCTTTTGTAGGAAGACAGTAATGTTTTCCAGACATGCATAGCATTTGTATATGTGTCTGCATTTATAGATACTGTTTTTGAGAGAGCAATGAACTAAGAAAAATTCAGGTGATTTCACACATAGCCCTGTACAGCCTTTTGAAATCTTCACTGTGTACAGACTTGCTCCTTGATTGACCCGCTGAATTAAGTGTTTGTAATATCTAGTATACTAAGATGTAGTTTCAATATAAGACTGTTGATAAATTTGAAAATTTAAAGATAATTGATTTATTGTTACAATATCATCATTGTCCTGTCTTTTACAGTTCATGCGTGTTTGCCCCATTGAATGCTAAGAGTTTTCTCTTTTCAGAAATAGGAAGTAGACTCTTGAAAGATGGAGGATGCTTTAGCTAACATGTGTTTTTCTGTTGCCAGAAGAAAAAAAAAATGGATAGAAAGTAATAGAGATTGAAAGGATTAAAGTAATTTCCTTCTTTTAACTATAAATAAAAGTAGATGGGGTATAAGAATTCTTTTCTAATTGAACTTTTTGGCTTTTATTTTTTTACCCACAAGGCCTATCTAGTTCCCCATGATACATGCATGTTAGTCTGTTTCTGAGCTCTGCCCTGGAGCAAACTGAAAAGTTCTCTGACTGTGATAACCCTTGCATGAAGTAGACAACAGTCAGGCTCTCATCCTGCTCTATATCAAGTAGAGACATAATCTGAGCCAGAACTGGATCCTTTCAAGTATGTCTCCTTTACAAATATTATCCAAGGGCTCAGACTTTTGCTTATCAATCAACATCTCCTGTCTGATCCTCGCTGATATCATGTGGAATTTATGAAGTGGGCACCCCATTTTGGTACATTTTTGTGAGGAAATGTTAGAAGCAAACAAAATTCCAAAGAGAGAGCAGTAGGGGCCAGCTGCTGCAAAAGGTGTACAAGGGAAAATCATCATGGTGCATTCACTCCTGACAAATATGCTCTCCTAAGAACCTGTGTGAACGATGGAAGGTGTAGCAAAACACAGTAGCAGGGCAGGGGTCAAGGACACTGCCATCAGATTTCTCTGTGAGCATTAGTCCTGTGGCTGGTGCATCAGGGCACTCACATTCAGGCCAACAGGAACTGAAACCCCGTGGTGGACCATGGTTGTGGAGGTCAGACTGCATAATGTGACAGAGAATAACTTTGCCAGCAGAAGTCAAGATGAAGATGCATGAGTAAACATCATTGATGTTTAAGCCCTCAGGGTGAAATAGTCTTCATCAGAGGACTTCAGATTTCAAAAAACAAACAAACAAACAAAAAAAAACACATGGAGGAACCATGTATTAGGCTAGTTAAGGTCCAACCTGAGTGTCAGTATGTCATCCAAGTTAAAGTTGAAGGGCTTTATGCATATCTACCTAGCTGGCAGTTGAATATCCCATTCCAAGATTGTGACTTGAAGTCTCTCATCTAAATTCCATTGATATCATGCACAATTTGATTCTAAGATAAAAGCCCTTGATGAACTGAGCCCAAATTACCTTCTTGTTCAAGACCTTAATGAGCAGCAAGGGTCCACTCATCACTAGCCTTCATGATGCTGATTGGATGGTCAGACAATACAAATACTTTTTACATAAATGCAGGGAAAAGATCAGCACTCATGTCCTTGAAAATTGTATCACGTATTTATAGTGAATGTTTTGGCATTGTTCTTTTTTTTTTTTTTTATTTACTTCACAATAATTAAATGCATTCATTTCTGACAACAGGGCAGATAAATGAATATTAAGAGTACAAAAATTGCATAGAAAACAGATTTCATTGGATCCACTTTTATGAAAAAAAAATAAAAAAAGAAAAAAGAAAGAGGATGTCCTGAGCATTTTTTGCCACTGCTTCTCAAAATTACCTCTTTTAATACAATGTATTTATAGAAAACATTAGAAATGCAATTCAATAGATAGCATACTCCAGGTTTTAAGGGGCCTCATTTTACTTAAGGTTCCAACATATGTGGGTCACATAAATACATATTGTATTTCTTTCATTATTAGTTATATATCTAATGCATAAGTTTTTGGCATTTTGCATGAGCATTATAAAACAGAAATGCTTGCTTTTCACTCCTCCCATATTGATGAGAATAGCAACATTTTTTACTATTAATATACTGACAGCAAGCAAATAAGTAACTTTAATGCTGTGTTACTAATGTAAATTTGTGATGCCTCATGAGGAATAAACTACTTTCAAATCAAGTAGCTAACCAATGACGTATTTGATAGAAGCATCCTGCAATAAAAATATGAGGTCTAGAAGCTGTTGCCATGGGTCAAAAAAATGATAGAAAGAAAATCTGAGATATGGGGAGAGTAGGAGGAAGGCAGTGTAGAGTGGCAGTTGCAACAGAACTGATATTCAGTTCTTCCAAATGTAAGGTATAAATTCTTTTTCTCTGTTTTTCCTGACTTTGCTTTGTCTTCTTAAAATGCAAAGATTGAAGCCTCTGCGACTTTTGAAGTGGTTTTCTTTCCTCTTTTTTACCTCTTTCCCCATTTTAAATAAGTATTCACTGGACACACTGAGGTCAGAAATTTTTGATCTTCAGTATTATATGAATACTGCATTGCTACTGCCAGCTTTGAATCATATTTCCAGAGAAGAAAGAAGAGGGAAAGAAATTCAAAAGTTCTTTCATTCACGAATCTATATAAAATAAAGAGGATACAGATACGACAGCTCTGTTGGGGTGCAGAGTTCATTTTCTGAAGATTCCATCTACAGTCCAAGTAAAATAGAGTAGCACAATTTCTGCAGTCAAATCAAGAGAACTAGCTTAAGCATCAGAGAGTGTAAATAAGGTCATTCATGACACTTGGAAGTAATTAAATCTTTGGAGATTAAAACTAATTTAAACTAAAAGCATCTAAGACATTAAAAGTAAAGCCTCGAGTGAACTTGATGGAGGGAAAATATTTTTTAAATAAAAGATACAAGATACTCTGAAAGAATAATCTAATCATGTTGCTGCCTTAAGGGCTGTTTCGGAAGCAATTATAAGGGAATTCAACACATGGCATAAAAAAAAAAAAAAAAAGCCGCTAATGAATCATATGTGACAGAACCAGGAAGGACTTTTCGTGTTACACATTCTGATCCTCAGCATTTCTAGTAAGACTCATTACTGTTTAATCTAAACTAGTTCCTAATATAGGCAGTCCTGATTGTCCCATTTTTTTTAGTGACTTATTAGTGGTTTTGACTGCTTTTCCTGTTAATAACCTTGGGTTTCTTTTCCTTATTCAGCTCAGACTTTTTTTTATTTAGCTTTTGGTCATTGCTTTTTTCCCTGTCAAGTTCTGAGGCTGTGAATAATTCCCTTTTTTGATTTGTATTGTTATGCTGTAGGATCATGCACTTCAGGCACCGATCATGTCTTCATATTGATTGTATGTTCCTGAAGTGCGTCATATTTAGCTCCATCAGTCTCTTTATATTCAGAACACTTACATCACTTTTCAGACCTTTAATTTTATTTTCCATTATATTTCAAACTGTGAAGAGAATAACTCAGTGTGTGAATATGAACTTCATGCATAAAAACTTTGTAATATACTGGCATTGCCTTTCTGTACTTAAACGCAACGTTGGCCTTTACTTATAGGAGCATCACACTGAGAATTCTTATTTGCTTGCTGTATCATTCCTGGGGATTTCAGAGCCTTAGCAGTTGTAGTTTGTGCCCATCATGTTTATCTCCATTCCCAACATCCCATGACACACAAAGAGAGGTTTGAAAAGTAAGGCATGCAGGAAGTTTTTGGATGATGTGCATCAGGGCTCACATGGATTACAGCTTAAAGAAGAAACAGCTGCCACATCACTGGCTCAGAGACTCTCATTGTGCACAACTCCTGCTGCAAGTTAGCTAAACCTTGCAATGGGCAGGCTGTCACCCTCCTTATGCCTCTTGTGAGAAGCAGCTCATATCTCCTGCTGAGTTCCCACTAAAGCTGCCATCTTTTATAGAAGTAACATACTTTATGCAAAAAGATGCTCTCAGCACCCGTTGAGGTTCAGTTCAGAAGTTAGTGGTGAAAATGTTGTTCTATGTTAGCATAATGCCTAATTTATTTTTCCCCAGAACAAAGTCAGGGTTTTGCAATTGAAAAAGTTTCCATTAGGAAAAAAATAATGATTAATAAAAAAAAGTTGACAGTTGTTCTTCAGAGGATAAGTCTGGTATTATTTAGTGCATACAAGGTTCTGCATTTAATTCCCAACATAGCTACAAATTTTATAACAGTATCATAAGAAAGAGAAAAAATCAGGAGACAATAATCCTTCTTTTCATATTTATTCACCCTTTTCCTTTCTTTAATTCTGCATGATGTTACCTGCCATGCTAACTCACTGAGATGATTCATTCCAGCATTCATATATAGTCGTTCTTTGTTTCACAGTAAAATACAAATATGTGTTCAGATAAAAGAAGAGCAGTTCAAAAAAACTCCTGTGTTATTAGGCAAGGAAAGTTAGCAGCAATCAACAATGTGAACAAAAAACATCTAATTTAAACCACACAATATCAAGGGTTTGCTGGGAGAGATTTGAAGTACTATTAAGAAAAAATGCAAATATATCTGAAATTCAAGTTGATACTAGTCCTTTCTGTATTACTACATACTTAAAAAAGCTCTTAGATTTGTAGAAATAAGTAGTGGAAGCCAGTGTCTTTTGTAATGAAATTTTTTCTTTTTAAACTTCAATGAAGAATCAATGGTCCCGTAGTTAACTGCATAATATGAAGCTATTTTTTTGTTTTTGTTTTGTTTTGTTTTGTTTTATTTTATTTTATTTTATTTTATTTTATTTTATTTTATTTTATTTTATTTTATTTTATTTTTTATTTTCTATAATGACCAGGGTTTGAAGATATGAGGAAAAGCAAGAATGTGCATTTAATTACCAAGGCTAGGTAGCAGTCACGACACAGAACATCCACAAATACCGAATAAGGATAAGGACACTAATTTCTATGAGAAACAAGGGTGGAAGGTGACTCCAAAAGAATGTGTATCTAATAAACAGTTCCTTCTAATTCAAATCCTATGGTTTAAAAATTATTCACGAAAGGGAACCCTAACCTTATGGATGTGACTGAATTGTTTGTCTGTTGCTGCCCTGGAAAAAGTGTGCTCTAACACCATCCCAATAAGAATCATCTACCATATGTGATTATGCAGGACGTCTCATTAATTCACATGTCTTAAAATTGAATAAGTAAATAAATGAACAAATAAATATGACTTAGGATGACAGGTAGCCCAACAGAGACTCTAGCTGGAGGTTTGTGTGGTATAATGTAGTCATTCTTCTCAGAGGGGTCTGCCACTCTGTATCACTAAAGCTAGGTGGCAGGGACTACTCTCTGGGATGGATGCACTTACAATCATTGTAGCTGGAGAATAACCCTATTATCATATGTAATCATTCTCTCAACCATGAGCTAGTACTTGGAAATTATTCTTTTTCAAATGATGAATTAACTTTAAATAATAGAATTGTCCTTCTGCACATTCAATATTCAAAAGCCTAAATAGGCAGATGTGAGTTGTATTTTCATAGCACTTTTCTGCCTGTCTCTTTGAAAGCAGGATTGAGCAAGATGGCTTTTTAACTTTTGACATATAAAATTTTAATTCACTGCTGAACTGAAGCATTCTGTCTCAACAGTTTCTGAAATTGATTTTTTGCAAATATGAAGATGTATTTATGCCTTTTATTCAAAGTCCTGTTAACAAGTGCTATAGAATGTCATTTTTATATAAAAGGCTACTTGCCCTTTTTTTTTTTTTTTT
>VZSV01000007.1:13640909-13653662 GCA_013398735.1 Nothocercus julius | reverse complement strand
CAAAGGTATAAGTCCTAGCCCATTTTCTATGAGACAAGAAATTAAACTCAATAAAAGACTACTTCCAAAATAGTACTACCTGACCTTCTTATAAACCTTTTAAAAGAAATGATTATTTCAAGAGTAATAAATACTCATATAAGGGGCACTGCATTATACCTTTTCTTCACAAAGATGACTAGATGCCTTTCAAAGTCAAGGACATTTCACTATGAAGCTTATACCTTTTGCTTCAGGCCTTTAGTCTTTTAAAGACACCAGATTTTGGTTTTATTCCTGCTAATCTGCCATCTTTTCCAAATAGTTAATTTACTTATTTGAATACTTAGTAATCAATGCTTTCATTATGACCTTCCCTGCCAGTATCCTAACGAGACTGAAAAAAAAAAAAAAAAAAAAAAAAAAAAATTTAAATGAAGTGTAAAAATTCTGGAAACGTATTTTTCTTTTCAAAAGACTTATTACTTTGCTTAGCCCAAGTATGAAGAAATTTTGAAGCATTCAGGCAAACTGGATTGTGATTTTATGTTATTGTGAGAAGTTAAAATATTATTCTGGCATTTCAATTCTTTATCATTCATTTCATTGTCAGCTGTTATGAAAAGGTAATGAGCATCTAAAATGAAGATTTATTCAATAATTTTACCAGAAATTTCATGTTGTTAAATATGTTCTTTACAAGAGCACCTATGAGAAACAGAGGGCAACAGTTAGAGGCTGGGAAATATATAGGACTGACAGTTTGACTAACATCTTTCTCCTTAAGCCATTTTTAAGAATAGAGACAGAAATGTGCAAAAAGTAAAAGAACACTCTATATGATAGTTGGTTTGTTTGGTATATTAGGTAAAACATCTTTTTATCTATAGATATATCCATAACTTACAGCTTCTATAGCAAAGTTACACCCAAAAAGTTATCAGTGACATTTTAGTGCTCTAAATGTATGCATTTGTCCTGTGTATGTGTTCCCCAACAACTTCCAACCTTTTTACCCTGGGGAGAGAATCACAATTTCTCTGTTGTTGAGCAGGCAAACTAAATGGAGAAAGCTGCAGTCCTGGTGAGTAAGTATGTAACTTACCTGTATCCCAGCTATGATGTGAGGTTGTACACATACAGAATTTCTTTTTAAAGAAACCCAAGGACATGAAAAAGGAGGAAGTCAATTTAAGTAGGCCTGAGTGATAGAGGCCCTATACTTCGAATTGCACACAACACCACACTTGATTTACAGCAGCAAATAAAAATTGCAGAGTTAAGCAAAATGTAAGACATTTTCTAAGGGAGAGGGCTGCAGCATGAGCTTGATCATTCTTAGAAATTAGAATACAAGAAAAGCAATGTTTGCTGCAAAAACATTCTTTTCAGTTCTAAACACACCAGGCCCACAACACAGCAGGTGTCCAAATTCATATCCTCATCTAAACAATGGCTTTAATAATCTGGGAGCTTAAAAGTTGTCTTCAGAGCTTTATTTCTGCTACATATTTTGTGTATGAAATTACTTTACCCATTGCTCTCAGTTGTTCAGTGTGATATTTTGTTCTAATTGCATTCTTTTTCTACTCCATTTTCTTGCTCCTCATTATTCTGACTGAATTTGCCAGTTTATTGCTGCAGAAGAATGGACATAGAATGGATTATTTGGCTTCCTGATCTTTGATTTTGCTTTTAACTATTCCTTCTGACTCTTCTATGTTTCTTTCCTTTCCATGATCACTGAACCCTCCCCTGACTAAGCTTCTAATCCATTGGACCATCAAGATTTATGCCTTATAGTTTCTAAGTTCCTGACATTGTTTAGCCCCTACTGCATCACCCAGCTCTCTTTCAAATCCCTCTGGCTTATCCCTAACAACTGACCATGTCTGACTAGATTCTGTTTTTACTTAGAATATCTTTCTCAAATCAGTAGAATATAACATAACAAGCTGATGGTAAGGGGGGGAAAGTCATTTCTTCTCTGGTCTGAAGAATCAGTGCTAGAAATTCTAGATTCATATTCATGGTCAGGTAGCTTTCCTACTTGAACAACTGAACTTTCTTTATGTATGTTTAGTACTTTGATTAGAAGATTAGTTGCTCAATGTGTTCAGCTCCTCAGATACAAATCCATAGGAAAACAGATTTTATTATTTTCAGTTCTTGTGTAACTACTTGTTAATTATAGCTTATTAGAATTACCCTATTAGAAATATTGAATTCAGATTTTCAGATATTGGTTTTCAGATTCAAATGTCAATTGACATTCTTAGCTGATATGGATGTGAATGTTGCTTGAGACGTGGTCACAGTTTGTCGATGTTTTTTCATGCAGGGCATACAGCTGTGCCAGTGCAGTTGGATTTTTCCCTTAGATTTTTATTTTAATTTTAAATAATACAGAGTATGTATGCACTCTCTTCAAATGGCAACTTTCCTTCTGAAAGGAAATACACAGGGAAATAAATACCTCATCTTAGGACAGATATTAAAACTTTCTCAGAAAACATGCAATGCTCGTTACTGTAAATTCCATTGAATAGAAGAAAATACATCTTCTCACTAAATCTCTACTAGTGAGTATAAAAGGTTTTCTATATATAAAGTTTTATATATATGTATATAGGTATATATGTGTATGATCTGTTGATAGTCTCAGGTCTGATGTTATATACAGTATTTCCTTTCAATTATTTCAGAAAAAGATTATTAAATACCTAAGGAAGTACCTAAGGAAGGTAATCACACTGGATTCGCAAACAGATTTTGTTGTTTGCTTTTTTATTGGGTGTGCAGTAGCAAAATTTGTTTGTCCATACTTCTGTCCATTTCAGTTGGCGGCTAAAATTTCAAGGGAAAGTTCCTAGGAAACAATGTCTTGTTTTTGGAATGCCTAACAACGAAATCTTAAGAGCAACCGAATCCTCATGGTCCGAAGAAACTGCATGCCTGAAACTTAGATGATTTCTCCATCTGCGTTTCTCACTCTAATAGGAATGACTTTCACAGAATGCTTCTTTGTCTTTAAATTTACAATGAGAGGTAAAGCATTCACTGGATTTGAATTTACATTCCCTGTTTTATGAACAAGCCCCTCACTGTGCAATCCTTCTGGTGAGTTTTATCAAATTCCTTAAGATACTCTGCATAAAAAGCAAGGATAGTGACACATCAAGGTGGCCAGCAGCTGGAAATCCCTTATTATTGGTTCTTTCTCTAATAAAAAGCAAGCTTCTTACTGGATATTCTGATGTGGAAATATTTCAATATTTCCCTTTCATTTGATGATCTAAATAAGCACTGGACTAGAAAGTGAATTACATGTGCTGGAGATTATATTCTTACCTGAGGTTGTTTGCAGTCTTAGGCTAGCAAATGTTTGCTTAGAACAAACTAGAACTGATTCAACTGACAAAACTGACAGATCCTCTTCAGAATATTTTATAGCTACCTAAAACTGCCTGTTTAAGCAACAAAACTTGAAATATTCAAATTGATTATAAAATATGGGGGTTATCTGTAGTAAGAAAAAACATCTTGCCCAGAACTTGCTATTAGTTTCTCAGGTCTTCAGGTCACACTAATAATTTAATAACTGTGAATATATTTCATTCCAGCTAGAATAAAGTGGCTTGCTGAAGGCTGTTTTAATCTGAAGGAGGAGAGGAGGAGTCAGATAAAGAATGTTTCAGATTCACAGTCTGCTTAATTCTTTTTGCAGTGCCAAGGTGCTCATTCAATTCAACTCCACCAACTCCAAGGAAAGTGATGGGAAGTATCTGCGCATTTCATCAGACTTCTACTAATTGAAGTATCAAATAAACATTATAATGAGTAATTTTATTTGTATGGCACAGACCAAACTTCCTTGTGTTGAGGAAGCTACGGCTGGGGCTGACAGACCAATATACACAAAAATAGTCTGAAAAGTGCATTTTAGCCCATATGTATCTGAATAATTTTCTTGAATACTTATTCATGATTTGGTGTCTGAGACTGTGGTTTTGAAAACAGAAGCTGTGGATCCTCCTCTCCCTGCTGATCTTGCATTTTTTTGAGAGTTTGAAGATGTGCTGTAAATGAAAGAATTTTTAGGTTTTATTTGTTTATTTATTCGTTTTTTTTTTTTTTTAAGCTCTTTGCGTATATTCATCTAGATATAAAAAAAATCACAGAGTTTCATTTTCCTTCCAGACAAAAAGCATTTCAGAACCAAAAAGTTACACAGAAATAGAATAGTCATGTTCTGGTCAGTTTTATGGCTTCAAAGCTTTGTCTATCTGCATAGAACAGGAAGAAAGACAAGAAGAAAGGAGGAATAAGTGTGTGACTAATGTACTCCCGATTTCCTGAGTTTGTGGAAAATATTAGATCTGGATAAAGATATTCCTTTCTCATGACCACTCTACCTATGAGAGCAGAAATTCCATTTTTTCCTACTCTCCTTTTGAAGGTCCTATCTCTTATTTCAGCAATCTATTTTGAAGGATTGCTCTACTGATTTTTCCTCAGGATCCTTATTTTTTTTACAGCTTTTTTGAATTGGTCTCAAAGCAAACAATTAGTCTTTATATAAGGATGAGCTTACTTGGCTTACTTGACTCTAGTCACTGTACCTCTGTTTATCACCTATGCCCTAGAGACTAACTCTCAATGAAATTGGGAAACCCAGGAGATGATCAGTGACCTGTGGCTTTGGAAGCCTCCATCTTTTTGAGTGTATTTTTCTCCTAGTTTCTCCTGCTCTTTTTCTTAAACACACTCTCTCTACATCCTTCTTTTGAAGCTCTCCCCAGGAAGATTCAGTGTTAAAAGTTAATGTCCAATGGCTGAGACTTCCAACTGTCTCCGTCAATGTAGCTCTCTAAAATACATTTCCTATTCAATTCTAAAGGGTCATTCAGTTCCTGCTTAGACACCTAGAATTAGCCCTCCTCTCTCTTTGCCCAAAGCAAGACTTTAATCCATTAACTAGTATTTGGAAAGCTGGAGAAAAAAATGATCGTATGAAATAAATATAAAAATATTTAAAATATTTCCTATTCTCCCCATTCCCTCTATGTGTTCACAAGACACAAACAAATAAGAAATATATATATATATGCACACAGATATATGATCTATTTCCCTTAACTTTTCATGCACAGACACAAAACTAGATACTCAAAAGGTAAAAGAAAATGTTTAATAAGAGTACAACATGAGCCTCATAAGCAAGTAGTTCATACTCACTTTCATGCACATTGGCCAAGAGGGTGGTTAGCTTTTTTGACACGAAGCACATACAAAACTACCCTCTGTAATGCCCCTGTGGCTACATCTGTACCACAAAATTAAGTGTGCACAGCCACATTACCAGACACAACCGCTAGCAGGACATAGCAGGGGTGTTGCGTTAAGAAACAATTCCAGCCTCCAAAGCAGTCAGCAATAGCCCCTGAGGTGCTCACATTTCTGAACCTGTGCCTGAGAAGTGTGCGGGAGAATGCTGGTTTACACAGTCCTGAAGAACATCAGGCACTGTGCCCATCATCTAATGGTGCAAACAAGCGAACTGCAGGGTCCAAGAGTTAAACCTCACTGTGTCTAATTCACTAACCAAGACATAGCTCAAGGACACAGTGCTGCCACCTGGGTTACCCAAAAATATGAACCCACCTCAGCCCTAACTGAGCAAGCGAATTCAGCAGTGGTATCATATTCAAAGGTAAGAACCTTGATGCTCCTGATGCTCTGCCTGGATCCCCAGCTCGGCAACATGCAACTCATGTTCCTCCAGTCGGCTGTCTAGAGACTAATTTACAAAGGAAAGCCTCAGCAGGGATGCAGGTGCTTGAGACTAAATTACAAAAGATTGAAAGTAAGACTCCCTAAAGCAAAACTGTAGAGACTGAAACAAGCCATTCTTAGCTGTTGTTTTCTTTTAACAGATAAATTATCTCATGAAAATCATTAACCTATATGGAGAATAGGAATAAATAGGCTTTTAAAGAAGCCGTATTACTACAGAAATTAGACAAGTGGCAGGCATACTTCCTATTTTTATTTTTTATTCTTTGCACTAATAGAACATGAGCTTTCCAAAGAGAGGACAGTAACTCGTGTCTAGATTTACATAAAGTTTATAGCAATAAAATTGCACAGAGTTTACTTAAATAATATATTTAATTCTTAGCATGTTTTCTCTGTGTTAATAACTAATAAAATACTAAATTTAATTGAAGAGGAAGTTCTCTTAGAGCAGACAGAGCAGATTCACTGAGGAAAAATTGAATCAGTGGCAGCTCCAGATCTCAGATGACCTCGTGGTAAGACCCTGCCATCTTTTGCCCACCCCTGGACCTGCAGCACAAGCCCTGGACACGTCTCAGCCCTGCCAAGGGCCATCAGTCCCTGCCCCACAACACCCCAGTGGTGCAAGTTCCAGACCTGCCCCTACCCAGCCATGGATGGCTATTGCTTTACAAGGAACAAAACCAAAAAAAGCTTATTGCATGGTACTTAAGGCTATCCTTGATCGGGTAATTGTATTTACTCATGAATGTCTCCAGCCACTGAAGCTAAATGTCACTGAACAACCTGTCTCTGTGCCAGGAGAGCCCAAGCACGGAGCCAGCTGGCTACCCAAGAGGACTCCTCCTTGGTCCAACTCCTGAGCTGCACCTGGAAAGCCACTCACACAGATGTGAAGCTGCTGAATATTTCTCATGTTACAACACAAAGAGAGGAAGACAATGAAGATGCACATCTCTATCTTTCCCATTACACGAGGGACTATATGTGACAATAATTGTAGAAATTAGGTCTCCCTTCCATCCCAACACAAGTTTTTAGACCTGTGCTAGAGTAATAAGAACTTACTGGACCCTTACAGACTATGCTACGCAGAACATTACCGTATATGTTAAGTAAAAAATGCAAAACTTCCTATAAAACATGCCATAAAGGATTCCTTCATTCACTGTTGCATACCAGATTGTTCAATAAAGATACGTATAGCTTGTTGGGCAAGAAAAACCTAAATGATTTCTAAAATTAACTACATGGATTACAGGGGTTAAAATCATAACTCTTTCATTAACTGAGCTGGCAAACTTCAAGCACATGTACAGTACATTGTAACCCTTGTAGGCTGATATGGAGATATCCATTTAGATTCAGAATTTGCTCTTGTATGAAATGTATGAAATGTATGAAATGACTAAGTAATATCATTCTTTACAGTAAAATAATGACATTGGAGGCATAATCTTTTACATTAATACTATCTGACAAAAAACAAACAAACAAACAAACAAATTTTAAAAAAGTTTAAAATTGTATTTGCTGATTTACACAATCCCCGAATAGACTGATTTGGAATGGAGATACTTACAAACATTTTATTACATCTGTGTAAATCCTATTGCTGAAAATATTCCAAATAAAAATCTTTGTTCTGTCAAATAGAGATTAAAGATATCATAAGAGATAAAAACTTTATAATTAGGTTATTCCAAAAAGATAAACAAGTGAGCTTAAAATGTCCACATTCACCCCATTCAGTAAAACATATAAAACTCAGTAAAACTAATAAACATTGCATTGATGTAGATCTTAAAAAAAAAAAGATTCTTACTACCAAACTTTATCTCTTAAACCACTATCACTTAAACTTCTTAAATTAGCAGGCTTATCTTAATAGCTGATACATACAAATAGCTAGAGGTTACAATAGTTCTTCCACACAGAACATCAGTTCCAAAAATACAAATGAGCCTTCCTTTTTATATCTACACATACAGAGAAATGCTCCCAAGGTCCGAACTGAGAGTCTTCCCTTATTCCGTTGGGATAAACCTTCTGGGAGAAGGCCACAGTGTCACCACGCTAGACCAGCTCCCTTCTACCTCCTCCTCCTCTTTCTTTTTCTTCACACCTGTCCTGCCTTACACAACTGGTTCCGCCTCTGCTTTTTCATCTGTTGTGGTTAAGGAGAGAAGGACTGATAGATCAAAGACCACAGCAGCAGAATCTGTTCTCAGGAACTTCACAAGTTCGCTCAGCATCATCCAAAAAAATTGGTGTCTTCTCCATCTGCCCACTTACCAATTTTTGGCCAATAATCCTCTCCCTGAAAAAAAACCAAAAGAGTGTTTTGACAAGCCTCGTTCATGTCAGTTTTATTTAACTCAGTTCCTGATTCAGCTCACTTCCCATTCCCCATGGCTTTCTTTCCTGAAGAATTTCCAAAGTCCTGCAACAGCCCCTGAAATTGTGGATACACTGGCCTGACTTCTCTTTAGTGCTGGGAAAGGTTACCAGCTACACTGTAAATAATCGTTCTCTTATACATTCTCTTACAATTTTATTTTTTTTTCAGAGTTTGTACTACTTACAGATTTAGAGAACATGTTATTCATTGGAAGCTTGTCAAATCTTACTTAGGACTTTTTTGTCTAGCAACATATGATAGTAAAAAAAAAAAATTGAGGATGATATGAAAGCAAGAAAAAATAATGTTTAGAAGATCTGAGCATAGACACAATCAACACAATCAATTGCAAAGTGAGATAAGACCCCTTTTTGTTTTACAGGTAGTGGATTTCCCAAGCCAAATAACACACTAAAATCAAGGAACTGTTGAAACCCATTAACATTTTATAAAGAATAGAGGACTCATATGGTTCAATACTGTTGGAAATTCCCTAAAATCTACAGTGTTATTTTCAGTATGGAAGGAACAAAAGTCTTTTAATAATGATGAAATATAATTGTTTCGATATTTAATGTCTCCTCTATCAGCTGATGATTCCTGATGAACAAGTATTCAATCTGAAAACCAGAATGGACAGTAAATCAAACAATTATGGCAATCTTAGTAGAGAGCTAGAAAACTTGAAAGACATAGAAAATGAACAACCTTCTAACTCAGCAGTCCCACAAGGTCAGAGTTGAAGCGCATCTGAGAGTACTTGCAGAAAATGTATCTGAGTACACATTTTCCAAAGTTAGATACTAGACAAAGAATTGTTCCACAGGCAGCAGGTTTCCCAACCAAATTCACCCTTTTATCATTCAAAATGAGATACTAGGAAGTTTGTACAAGAAGTCTTTCTATACTTACAGTCTTTTTCCCAGGTCAGGAAGTATGACTGAAGAAATAATTCCGAAGAAATAATTCCAAAGAAACAAGTTACCAAGAAATCGTCTTGTTAATTCTCATCGTTATTACAAACATTCATCAAATTACTAAACCTCTCACTGTTTTTCTTAATAAAAACACTGTTCATTAGCAATCAAAACATCTTCTCTTTCGTGGTAATAAATTACTTTTCAAAATCACTAGTGATTACTAAAAATTGCAATACAAAATGCACAAAAAAAAAAACAGACAAAACAAAACAACACAAAAAGTTAAATATTACTGTATAGACATATTGCTGTTAACTAAAGCTTTCTATTTTCTTTTATGCTATGGCATCCACCATGTGGACCTATAGTTAAGATGTGTGACAGGAAATCTTGCTTGCACGTTCTTCCAGTTTTCTTAGAAATTTCCCTCCAGGATGGAAACTTCTGGTCTTTTAAGCACTAAGGTGATATTTCTGAGTTCTGAAAAACTAAAAAAGAAAGTGAAATTAACTAGAAATTAACACACACATATATATATATATATATATAAAAATATATATTTTTCTTATGTTTGACATTTTCCCGAAACTATAAGGATGTTTTAAAACTTCAAGTTTACTCCTCCCATTTTGTGACCTCCATCAAATATCTGTATTATTAAGAAAGCACGGACAAAATAATTTGGAATACAGTGTCAACATGTTCCAGATAACTTATGAACTAAGACCCTGAGAAAAACTGTGACTTTTGCCAAATGTAGGAATGCATTTCAAAAATCACACTGAAAATCAATGTTGGTCTTAGAATGCAAAGTTCAGTTCTTTACATCTCATCTCAAAGAAGATAGAGTAGCAGTAGAAAGGTTTTACATCCAATAAATGAGTCTGATCAACACTTCATTCTTTCATGTATTCCCGAAACAGGAATGAAAAGGAAAATGTGGGTTTCTAATTTTTTTTCTTTTATAAGACAAAGGGACACAGGCAGTGAACAGAAAGATGATATGTTTTAACTTTTGAAAAGCTAAATGGACCACCAGCTTGAACAAGTAAAGTGACTTCAGTATTCTTAGATCAAAATAGGTTCTTTTTTTTCCCAAATGTGAGAATTTCCCCAATACTGTGATATATTTCTCTAGCCACATTTCTCCATTATTTGCACCCACGTAGAAAAGTGAATACTGTCTTGCTTTTATAAAAGTGAGAACTTTTTTCTTAATAAAAAAGAAACTAAAACCAATAAAAACATTAGGTAGCTGCCTAAAAATAGAGCTCAACAATGCAGTTTCCTTAGCAACGACAACAAAAAAAAATGAAATATCTTTCAAATTTCAATACTTCAAAAATACTAAAAAAAAGTCTGTAGCACATACATTTTTACATTTTTTTTCCTCTCTCTTTCATTCAGTAGCCTTGATCTGTAATTATGAGTTTTCACACAAAAGAGCAAAATGTTCTCTGAAATAAAAGTCTCTCCTAGATAAAACACATTTTTACTTAGCATTTGGAGGCAGCTTTTTTTTCTTTTTTTTTTTTCAGGAAAAAATATTCTATTATTGAAAAGTTACATGTGAGAAGGTAAGAAGAGGTTCCATTCAAAATGCAAAAAAAAAAAAAAAAGGAAATAAAAAGTAGTGTAATACTGATTAGGCAAACATGGTGTAGATGACAGAGTAACAGACAAAGATATTTTATTTATTTATTATTTATTTTTGAAAAAGAAAAGGCTAACTGTGCCAAAGGAGAAAAACACATGCTGTAAGAATGGTTTAACACTAGAAAAAATAAGAAATAGAAATACCAAATAATGTTCAAGTAAAATAAGTATCCATATTGAAAAGTTAAAAAGTAAAGCAGTAGAATAAAGAGGCTGAGAAGGAGCTCCAAGGAAGTAGATGATTATAAAGTACATATCTCTCATGACACAGCTTTTCTAATTTGGTTTCTAATCTGTCAGTTTATGTAATTTTGCAGATTCCTGACTTCTGTACTTAGAACAGCCAAAATATTTTGTGATTTATTGTAAGTATATGTTAAACTAACCACTGATTGACAAGATCCATGATTAATCAGGAACACCTTGGTTTTATAATCCGATATTTTGTGATGGTTGTTTTTATTTAAAAATAAATAAATAAATAGGAAGCAAAAGATTAAAGAAAAACGAATGAGAACAATCGGAAGGTTAGAAGCCAGGAACAATTCTCTTCATACAGGCTCAGCTGTGACCTATTCTGAATACATTTCAAAGTCACTTCCAAACCTGCTGTGCTATGAAAAGCTGAACCTTCCATTTTGATATATAAGCTCATACTGACAGACCTTTCCCCAGTAGACTTTTAGCATGCTATATCTAGAGTTTAAATGTGTACTCAGAAGTTCCCTTTTTCTTGATAGGTGAAATATCATTTCTCCTTGTGGTTTCCAGGGGCATCCACATTTTAACTCTGTGCAGTGAAGTTGTGAATTGTAGTCAAATAAACTGAAATTTATGAAGAAATAAATCAGGATGTTGAAGTCATCATCAAACAGTAAGAGGCAGAGTGCTTTAGCCAACAGAAGACTCTCTTTTTTATGATTTTCCTTGCTGTTGCTGTTAGTAATCGACAATAGAAAGGAATCCAGAGAAGGGCCTGCAAAGTTCAAGCCTATGCACTCTTCTCTCCCCGTGTCGACAAAGGAGAAGATTTCCATAAGTGCAGACACTGCAGATCAACATGGGGCAACAGGAGAAGCACAGGGCTCACACCAAGTAACTGGAGTAGCAGAAGAGTAGCTGAGGCTAGCTGGCCTGCATCCTCAGTTGATCTGAACCAAAACAATGTGCAAACTCAAACTATCCACAGGGTTTGGACCCAAGATTTTCACAAACTACAGGCACTGTACGAGCTTTGGGGAAGGAGAAGACAAACTTGTACCCATATCTTCCTATAGAACAGGCCAACTAAATCTTTATCTACAGTGTAGATATAGACACAACGTAGGAGACAGACAGGTGATAGCTCATGAGAGTCGGTTTCTTCCAGAACGAAGCCCAGCACTCCCTGACACAAAGACAAATAAGTTTTGAGGGTAATTACCTGTGTATTTTGTGAGTACGGGTGCCAAATGTCTCCAAGATTAATGCAGGGAGTCAGAACAGGACTCTAGCTATTGGCTGGGGTGCCCAAATTCTAATTTCAGGTTAGCTCAAGTAATTTTTGGTAAATCATCCCTACTTTAGTGTTGGATAATTCAATTTCAAAACACAGTATGGATTTATGGATATCACTGAGGCTTTCTAACCAGTCATAAAAAAAAAAAAAAAAAAAAAAAAAAAAAAAAAGACTGTTTAAGCTAAATATTCTTCCTATATTTGTTTCATATAGTCTTCCTTGCATACATGGTTCAAAAAGTGACAGAATGCCTCTTGCTCTTCAGGTAATAGAATGCCTAATGTTTCTCTGCTGTAGTCAACAATTAATTGGGAATAGTGAAGCTTAGTTGACTACTATATGAGATATATGCCCTTTCTTGTACCCTTCAGGCAGCCAGCTGGATTTTCTTGGGTGTGTGTGTGAATGTGTGTGCATTTTGTTTGTTTGTTTGTTTGTTTGTTATCCCCAGAATTGTTCTTTGAAATAACATTAATATTCATCAAAATCTTTAATTAGGA
>VZSV01000007.1:13597707-13626072 GCA_013398735.1 Nothocercus julius | reverse complement strand
CAACTGGGTATCACCCCAAGCAAGCTCCTGGAATGCCAAAACTGCTGTTACCCCTTAGTTTTTCTCTAAGTTTCCTCTTTTCAAGCAATTCTTCCACATATATTTAATTGAATCAAATATTATTTTCTTTTATTTAAAATAATGTGAAATGTAATTTTGCTTTGTAGCAAGTTGCTCACAAAGGAAGCTTCAAACTCTCAACATTTTCTAATAGAAGTCAGATGGGAAAAATATGGATATTTGACATAAATTTAAACAGCTTGCCTACCAGGAGTACACTGAAATTTTGACATGCTGAATCACTGTGAGAGAATTGCTCAAGAAAGGGGAACTTAGAGAAAACTAGAGCCTAACAGAAGGTATGGCATTACAGAGGCTTGCTTGAGGAGAGACAGTTACCACTTACAGGATGGTTGGTATGGGGGGAATCTACTTCTCCACGATTCCCTTGGCAACACAGTCTGCCCTCCTAGCATGCATTAATAAGAGTAAACGGAGAGTGGAGTGGAATGCAGACACCATGGCCAAACTTAGTTGGCTTCCCTGAGGAGGGGATAATCTGATGGTGCCGTGCAGATGATGACTGAATGGAGGTGGAGTGGAGTGAAGACACCGCAGCCATACTCTGTTGTACTCCCTGCAGAGGTGGCAACCTGGTGGTACCATGCAGCTGATAAGCCACACAGTGTGTTGTCTGGTGCTGAGCCAGCAATGGTGGCAGATCAGTCCCTTCCAATGGACTTTGCTCAAACTTCTCCTCCTTCTAATCTCATTATAAGACCACTACTCAACCCCATCCCACTGAGCACAACTCCTCACTGAGCATGCTCTCTAGATTTTCAATTAACTCGGGAGACTTTTTTTTAAATCAATGAATAATGAAAGTAAGTATGACTAGAGGCACTCAAGCTCCACCTAAATTTAAAAGAAAATTCATAAAAGGTGAACTAAGGAGGGATATGAAAGGAAAGAAGAATGGGGTGTAAGAACTAGGAAGGAAGAATGGGACAGTAAGAACGGAAGAAGAGGAAGTAAGGAAGAAGGAAGAGAAGAGAGGAATTCCGTCGAACTTCTGGATCAGTCGACAGGCTGAACCCCTTTCCTGGGGGGGAGACTCCTCCCATCTTCTGGGTGAGTGATGATTGCACATTTGTACACTAGGCACTAGCTAATAACTGTAGTACCACACTGTAGTAGAGAATTTCCTATACTGACATCTGAAACCTGTTTTCTAAATGTTGCATTTAAATAAATTGTGCTATTTGCGAACCCGACCACTTGTTTTGAAGGCAATCAGACCGACGGTCAGCAGATTGTTGGTAAATCCGATACTGCCAGAGTCAAGCTTATAGTTGATCACACTATTTGGGAGCTCAATTCGCTCCTAGGAAGGCAATCGGGCCAACGGTCAGCAGATTGTTGGTGAATCCAATCCTGCCAGAGTTGGGCGTATAGCTAACATAATATTTAGTATCCCTATTAAGAGATGAGTCCAGCCACTTCCAGTCCCTCTAACTTTTGAGAATCATCTGGAATGCAAGGGGATTCATGTCTTACCAAATTTGCGCCCCCATCAAACCGCAACAATCAGAATCATAGAATCATTGTGGCTGGAAAAGACCTTCGAGATCATCTAGCAAGTTCTGTAATACTGTAGTACTTCTGCGGAAAAAAATATGGAACAGAGAACACCTACCTTTGATAAAATCCAAGTATGATTTTAATGTTTGTAGTAAAATGATAGCAAATAAATGCGCATCCAGGGAATGCATAACAGTACTGTAAACTGATTTCTAGTGAGCAGAAACATTTCCTATCACTGTTTAATTTTCAGCATAATTAGGTGCTATGACTAATGATGTGCAAGTTTGCTGGAAATGTAATCTTCAAACATACACAAACAGAATTATGCTCTTACATACCGAACTCCTTACAACAGAGTTCATTTTTTTTCTGGTCTGTCTCTGTATATTGCTTTGCATAGTAGTAATTTTATAATCCACAACTGTGGTTCCTTAACTTTTATTACAGTACAAACAATAACTACAGCCATTTTAAGATAATAAGTTAGTGCTCTGAAAATTACGGATAGATAATAAATATATGGATGAATTTCTTCCTATATCTTAAACTATGTAGTGAAAATGGATATTTTTAGCATCCAGAAGTACGTGTATTTAGTATTTACATATACAATGGCACCTATTTCATTCAGCAATGTCATAGTATCATAGAATCGTAATGTTTGGAAAAGACTTTTAAGATCATTGAGTCCTACTGTAAACCATTCAACACCATGCCTACTAAACCATGTCCCTAAATGCCTCATCTACATGTTTCTTGAACTCTGTCAAGGATGATGACTCCACCACTTCCCTGGGCAGCCTCTTCCAGTTCTCTCTTTTCGTGTGGAAATTCTTCCCAATGTCTAACCTGAACTTCCCCTGGTGCAACTTGAGGCCATTTCCTCTTGTGCTCTCGGTATTTACTTTGCAGAAGAGATTGAGCCCACCTCACTACAACCTCCTTTCAGGTACTTGTGGGGAGCAATAACATCTCCTCCGAGTCTCCTCCAGACTTCTCCAGACTAAATAACCCCAGTTCCCTCAGCTGCTCCTCATAAGGTCTGTATGTTCCAGCCCCTCCACCTACTTTGTTGCCCTTCTTTGGACAAACTCCAGCACCTCAATGTCTTTCTTGTAGCAAGGCACCCAAAGCTGAACACAAAGTTTGAGGTGTGGCCTCACCAGTGTGGAGTACATGGGAAGGATCACTTCCTTGGTCCTCATGGCTACATTGTTCCTGATACAGGATACTGATGACGTGGCCCCGAGCAACCTGCTAGAAGCTCTCCAGAATCCTTCCAATCTCAAAGATTCTGTAGTTATGTGGTTCAATGAATTTATGAGAGTTTTTACATTACTTTCCTTTATTATTTTATGGAATTCCATTACTTCTTGTGAAATGAAGCAGGATAGACCCTAACAGGCCCACAGTAGTGATTCATTTACCTGCCAAGCAAGTGTATTCCAAATTTAGGAACATTAAAAACTAGACTACAAAGTAATAAGGGCATATTTAACTATCTGACCTCTCTCAAGAACTCTAACATAGAACTGGATCATAAATATGCACAACATGGCAGATGTCAAGCCTCATGAATATATATAAATATTCATCAACTTATGGAATCCAGAGCTACCCACTGAGGGTGTTTACATTTGAACAAGAAAATCAAAGCATTCTGCCCACATGCTTAAAACATAATTCATAATTTGAAAAGTAATTATCACATAAGCAAAGCTTTATGGCTATTAAAATATTAATCCCTATGGGACAATTCAATCTTCTCATTGTAATGAAATATTCTTTGAAGTGAAAGTAGAAAAGATGTTGAGGAGAAAGATGACAGAATTTTTAAAGTAAGTTTCATATAATTGCAAAGACTCTTAGAAAGGTTTTGTCATATGAGAATTTAACAATAGAGGTTTGTGTTATCCTTTATGTTTGGTCTCAGTTCCAAAGAACATCCCCAGTATGTTTAATTAACTAATATAGATGCATCTATAGTGACCTACCACTAAAGGAAGCTCCAACTTCCACTTGAGAGTTCCTATCCACTCTCTATCTACCTACTCTGCCAGTAGTGGTGCCCACTCATCTGAGTCCACAATGAGTATAGGAAGCTAAAATGTCAGAAAATTAGACATATTTGCCTCGGGTTAATTTCAGTCTGTATTTCTTCCTGAACCAGCTTATCTCATGATAATAGCTAATAGCCAGAGGCTAGAGGAGATTTTGTGAGGAACTGTGGAAGGGGAAATGGGGCTGCTTGGAAGACTGGCTCAGCTGCAATGTCAAATTGCATTACGAGTTTCTATTTTGTGCCCATCATACCTGAAGAAAGTGAAACTGTCTTCATTTTTTGTCAGGCGAGACCTACATCTTTTCAAATTTCCTTCTTGCTTTGTTGGTATAGATAGGAAAAATGTTCTCATATGGACCCTTGTGCACTTAAAAGTTTTTTCTTGTTTTGCCTGTTCTGGCAGTTGGTTTCTGTTCTTTCATGTGAATTATAAAATTCATGTTAAACATTACGTAAGAGATAAATTAACCTGACATCATGTAGTTCATGATCTCTGGGTATACAAACCTTCTCTAGGAGATAATATGAGATACAGATTACATATTCATCAGTAATAAAGTCTATTCCTCTGCCTACTGTAAATTTTAGGGATCCTCTGTTGCAGCAATTCATTTAATGTAGCTAGGGCAGCCTATGAGTGTTCAGGCTTTCAAAGGACAGGCTCCTGAACCGGTGTATATGTGTTTAGCTATACAGTCATAGTCTAAGCCTGTCCATGCTTCATAGTGAGTTTCTGCAGGTGGGTAACATGTCAAGGACTCTCAGACCTCTGCTCTGCACCAATATTATTAAATAGTTTCTCTTAGATGTAACCTAACTAACTGCAACTACAACCTAATGTTCTATTTACTTTAAGTAATCAGGTTTACTTTAGATTTTATGTACAGATCTCTGTACAAAGAAATCTGTATCTTGATGAAAAATATGCCAAAGAAATGGAAGAGGTGTGTATATAGTACTGAAAAAAAGTCTTCCAGAGATAAGAGCCAACTGATAAGAATGTAAAGCAAAGCCATTTTCCTTAAATGTAGTCTGGAACATAAAACAATCCTCCAGTGATAAACATGTTTTTTTTTGCAGAATGTGAAGAGGAAACCTACTACATCACATTGTCTTAGGGAGAAGCTGTCCAGTCCTATTTAATCTCTTGTTCTTCAAAAAGGTTTGAAAATATATCCATTCTTCCTAAATTTTATATGTGCTCAGAGAGACAAACAGTTTATCTGTACTTCCATCCTAAAGCAATGAAACCCACAGACACAAAAGAATCTATTTTTATTGCTGTGTGAGTGGCATGTTAAAAGGGTTTTGGAGTGGAATATGCCAGAGCACATCATACTTTTGGGAAGTGATATATGTCATCTGCAGAGCGCTGTTAAGGGTTCAGTGGCAGCAACAGAACCAAATATAATACTACAGGACAGAGAAGGGACACAGACTTATCCCTGTAAGCAACGAAATGTAGAAGACTATTTTAGATTAGTCTTAAAAAGGACTCATTTAACAGCAGGTTTTAACATAAGGAAAGTTTTGGAATGTTTAAGCCAAAGAATAACTTAGATGTAAGTGAGATATGTTTGATCTGGGATCTGAAAGCTATTCCCACATTGAAAAAAATTATTGACAAATTTTCTTTGTCTATGAAACTTTTAATTATGTATTCTTAGATGTCGTTATGCTGTTCTAAATGTGGCCTACTACTAATGACTACCAGCATGTTAAGCGGAGTTAGTGCTCACCTGGCGTACTTACATATGTCTCTGGTATCTGTCTTATCTTAAAAGTGCAATTCTTCTTACTACATACAAACTCATGATAATCCAAAATATATCACTTAATTTCACTATTTTGAAAACTTCCAAATTAAGGTACCATCTATATAAAAATGTTCTAGGGTCCTTTTATTTTACATAGTATTTTTAATCTTTTATATAGAAAGAAGATATATGCAGAAGATATTTTATTCTTTGTCAGTGGTGATAACTTGTTAATATATAGAATTTGAAGTTGTTAGTGGATATTTCTGAAGTCCTGGGAATAGTAACAGAAATGTCCACAGAATGTAAAGTAGTAAAACATATACTTGCTTCTACTGATCAGCTCCAGCTCAAGGCCAAAAGATTTCTTTTATTCAGATCATTAGAGTTATATGGTAAATCTAGTATCCTGTGGACCATGCATTTAATAATAGGTGTTTGACCTCCAAGGATGAAAGATAACCTTGCCATCTTTAGACAGAGATTAACCTACTAGAAATGCCAAAAAGGAAGACAGAACAAGCCTCTTCGCCTCCTGTGCAGTTTCTGGAATCCTAGTTCTTTATCTTAACAAATAGTACTTGATGGTCATACCAGAAATATCTACAGTGACATACAGATAGATTTATTTTATTTAAGAAACAGTATCTGGCAATACCAGTATAGATGTAGATCAGCTGCTAGTTTCAGTTAGAATCCAAATTTCCTGTGATTTATAATAGTAATACATTCTTGTAATTTTACAGATTCCTTACAGAAGCTCTCACATCAAGACAAAATTGCTTTTCCTAACTTTGTTTTTAAATCAATTGGATGATTTCACATATTTCTACTTGAGAAGGATAAAAAGGCAAAGTCTTTTGGTCCCATTATTGACCCTGGAGGAACACCATTACTATCTGGTAGCCAGCTGGACTTCATGGAGGTAATTGTTGTGTTGGTCAAGCCACTTTTCCACCATCCCAGCTAGTACCAATGTTTCCCCTGCAAGAACTTTCTCCTCATCAAATGTCACAGCCCTCTACTTACTCTGTAAGCAGCAGGAGGGCCACACACCATTAGGTGGATGGATAAGGGCTCATTTCAGGGACAAGTGTGGGCACTGGTCACTGCCTCAGGCTCAGGCAGCTGCTGCTGATGCCCTGGGGCAGTTGTTGCTTCAGCAAGACCAAGGGCTGCATTTGCTCACATAGCCACCATAGCGACTTCAGTAAGACCGCTGAAGCCTCAAGTAGCTCCTCTTCACTGTCCTCTTCCATGCAAACCACTAAGTGTTAGTCCCTTCTGGAGAGGTCTTGTGGTGCTCCACTGTATCTGATTTGTTTGAGAACTACCCTAAAATTGTAAGTCAGATATTTGACTTTGGGCCTACATATTTATTAAAGTTTCACAGTTCCTTGAGAAACCACATATGCGGTACTGTCATCTCATTTACCTCTGCATCAGCCGTTCAAACAAGAAAAATAGGTTCTAACCAAAATAAAAATTTTCCTGAAATGAAATATGAGCACTGTACAGGACAGTGAACATGTCAGAAATTGATGGATTTCATCAGCTATGGAGGCTGTATGTACTGCCTTTTTGTACCAAGGAGAAACACCAACCATATAAGATGCTCTCTAAAGTTGCAAATGTAGGAACAGAATTCTGCAAAGCAACACAAAAATCTCCAGGTGTATCTAAGGCAGATGAAAAATGAGATGCATAAATTAATGAGAAGTAAAATGTATACATTTTGCTCCCTTGAAAGTAGTTTGGCATTGTATAGCAGAAGTTTATTACTGCAAAAAGCGCAAAGATTTCACACCTATAGAGAAATCTGACAAAATTAATTTGTTTGTTTCTTGTTTTTGATGTGGACAGGGGAAAAAAAACCTCTGCCTGTGGCATTTTCTTAAGCAGAATAATACAATTGCTCTGTAACACAGCTGGGAAAATTTGGTAGGTATGAGAAAATGAAAGGGACTCAGAAGAATAAATAACTTTAGTTAAATTTTGATAAAAGTAACCTACACTAGTATATCTGAGAGATTTTTATTTCCTTTTTTTTTTTGTTACTGAATACAGCAACTTAATCACCCTTGACTCCACATTAAAATGCTTATGTCCTCCTCTCGGTGTGTTTACTCTGATTCTGCAAATTTTAACCCTTGCAGGAAAACAAAGCAGAAACCTGCATAAAATCAAAGATCTGCATATACCGATAGCCACACACAACTGAGTTGTGTTCAAGCAAACTATTCAGGAAGTAATTTAACACTTTCCCTACTAATGTTTTAGATATCTGAAGTAAAGATAAGTTTAAGCATATAACTCTCATAAGCAAAAACTCAAATCTAAATTTCCTATTATTTCATTAATATACAGTCAGATAAATTACATTAAATAAAAATAAACATTCCTTAACAGAATTTATATGAAAAGACTCTGCAAATAACAGAATTCAAAAGCAACACAGAACAGCAAAAACAGAAGTCTGAAAAAGCAATTGTAAATTTCAAATATGTTCTTAAATGTCAGAGTAGACTATTATTGCAATGGAGATTTACACAAAAAAACACAAAGATAAAAATATTTTTAGAGTTGCTTCTAAAATTATTGTCAATCTCTATTAATAATTTACTTATCATTGCTTAGTAGGCTGCAATATCCTTTGAAAATCTGTGATGCTCATATCTCCCCTAGACAAGAGCAAAGACTTCATTTTCAAAAATCTTTAAACGGGATAAGATGAAACATATCTGCATCACATTTACACACATAAAAATGTTGATATCAGTTACTAGAATTTTTATGCATCAAAAATGAGAATATCCCAGATAAAACTAATTATTATATTAATGAATATTCTGAATAAACAACATAAAGTATCAGGCAGCAAGATCTATTTTGCTTTATGCATATGATTACAGCACTAAATCTGAAACATGGAAGATATTATTGCATGTTAGGAACTCTTAGAAAATCTTGCAGAATAATTTCCTTCTCATCTCTCCCTATTAGTTCTTTTTCTGTTTCAGTATATCTCGAGAGAAACATTCCCAATTTTATGGCATTAGCTTTTGAAGTAGTATAATGAATGCTGAGGTTTGATACATTTTTTGAGGCATCGAGTAAAGATTGGCTCAGGCCATGAAATCACAACCAAAAATAAATCCCCCCAAAAATCAAACCAAAACTAAATAAACCTGTAAACTTTGCAAGTGTTTGGAAACATTGTTTTAATTCATTCTCTTCTTTATATTTGTTTTTCTTTTTCTTTCTTTTTTTTTCTTTTTTTTCCTCCACTGCAATCAATTGCTTCCTTTTAGATCCTCTGTTTTTGTATCAGGAACTTTGTTAAACTCCACTTCAACATCTGGCATGCATGAAATTAATCCTCTATATCAAATTTGCATCATTTACAATATTTACATCAAAATATTAATAATATAATATTTCAGTAGGTGCACATTACATGGAAAAACATCCCCCAAATATATATGTAAACATATATATTTATAAAAAGCTCTGTGTTGGAATTGGGATTATCACAACCATTTCCTTCATCTGGTAATATGTAGACAACACACTGTTTCACACTATGAAAAAAAAAAAAAGGAAGACATTAAAAACATACAAATTTCATATCACAAATAGAAATGCTATTTAGTTTTGTAGCTTCATTTTTTCCATGCAATTCTTTATCTTAAAATGTACAACTGACATCAATGCAGAATTAGTGACATTTTCACACCTTCTAGATTCTGCATACTTCAGCTCTAACTTGTCATTATGCATATAGGATTCTGTACAAATAGGCTAAATAGTTTATGAACCATATGAAAAAAATTTCTCCATTTGCCAATACATTATTCTTAGTATAAACATGCTTTTTTTTTTTCTTTTATTTTTAGACCTTCATTCACACTGAAATTATCATCTAATGATGGGACTCCAAGTAGAATAAGTATCTTCAAGCCATAAAGAGGAAGAGCACATCAGTATCAAAAACGATCACAGAAAGAGACTCAAATTAGAGTGCATTTTGTTGATATCAGATAAGAAATGATATTAGATTGGATTTCCTTGAACTGAAGTATACAAGAAAACAGTAGGTTATCTTGTTATCAAAGATTCTGTAGGGGATAGGTTTAACCTTAAATTTATGCAGGTTTAACCATTAACTCCTGAAGCTTCTGAGTTCAGGAACTCTCAGCTACCTTTATAGAGGAAAAAGTTTCTCTGTGAAAATAGTGACTAAAGAAAAGCTGTCTGGGGATTTTCTCCCTTATCTTTGGTGTGATGCTTTGCATCATTTAGATTATGCAAAATTGATGTTTCCAGAGAATAAGGTCTAAAAAGAATAACATATCTGTGACTGAAGAGCTTAAAGAATTGATCTTGACAGAGATAAAGACAGAAGGATACAGAGAGAACAAAAACATAGCATATTTCTGTTGTTCAATCAAGTTCTATTTAGAATAAAGATCTCAGATATGAACAACATCACAAGTTAATATCTTTAAGAGGAACTTTTAATAAAGCAAACTTTATAATAAAATAAACTTTTAATTAAAAATATATTATGACAAATGGCAAGCTATTACTGTATGCTTTAAGCAGGTGCTGATAAGGTGCAAGGAAAACTTCTCTTCAGCCCATTCTTACTTAGTATCCTCATTAAAGAAAATGTCCTGAACATTGAATTAATACAAGTGATGTATTCCTAGGTGATGCTATGGCATGAGATGGAACATTTACAAGAAATAAGCAGTTCCAGAGAGATTAGAAATATGTATGGAGACTAATTAAGTAAGATTTACTAGAAAAGACTCAAACTAATGCAGGAAGGGGAGTAGTCTCCATCTCAGAAAACTGTAAAAACCATAATAAATTGGAAGAAGTGGTGTATTGGGAGCCTTATTAAGACAATCTAAAACCAAAACATACACAATTAAGAATTTCTCAATAAAATTTGGTGTAATAAAATTCAGAAAATGGAAAGTTATCTTGTGCTATATAAAAAGCTGGTATGTCTAATACCAGCTGTGTTCCGAAACACTTCCTCCTTTCTTTTAGACTGACAGCCTGGAGGAAATTTCAAGGAAAAGTTGCTAATAAGCTTTCTAAAATGATTAATTGAGGAGTGAAGACTAAAAGAGAGATAGTCATTTAAGAAGTGCCTTAACGTGAAAACAGCATATACATATATACATACTACAATGATGCACATTCAGGCTGAAGGTGAAATTTTATAAAAATGTAGAATCACTGAAGGTAGCTGAATTAAAAGAAAAGTAAGGCATCAAAACAAATGCCTAGAATTTGTGAGGTGTGAAATATTCTTGCAGAAGAAATGATAGAGATTCCCTCCCTTGGAGCATTTTGGAATAACCTAGGGCAAAAAGTACTGCACATACAATATGGAAACATTCTTAGATAAGATGATTTAATATGTATTTTTAAGCTTTAATAGCAGTGACTATAAACACAAAATATGAAAACCAATTAAATAATTTATGCTTACTTTCCTTTCACACTCATCTTTTTTCTGTCATATCACTATTCAAGAGAACACCTACTTTTGCTTTATGTACTTTATTGAGATGTAGTGTAAAAGGACAGTTATCCAATCTAGTCCACTAGAATAATATTTTATTTTTCTTTACCAGCTAACTGTATGACATTTAGTAGTTTTAAACAAGATGGCTCAAAATTTTCAAGCTGTAATTTATTTACAGATGAGCAAGAAAGTCAAAATCACATGGTACTATCATTAAAAGATAAAGTTACTCTGTTATATAAAAAAAAAAAAACAGAAAAATATTATTGTATAACAACTTAAAAGCTATGCGCTTTGTTAAATATATAGAATCACAGCTTGTCATCAACAACAGACTGGGACCATGGAAAAAGAATATAAAAATATATAGGTTACTGCTGCTCAGAGATGTTTGTCTGTGTTTCCAGTGATACCTTGGTAGTATTAATTTTGGATTCTAATATTTGATTAACACTTTAAATTAGCAAAAAAAAGTTATGAAATCCATTGAGTTTTCATTTGCTCACAGCTATCAGAGAAATCTCTTCCTGTTGGATTTGCATAATTATTCAAAAGTGTTTTTTTATTATAGGATTGTTAGGACCCAAAAAATGTTTTTCTGCATCTCAGAGAAACAAACAATTTGCCATCCCTAAAGCACCAGAGATTTAAAATTATCAAGTTTGAAGAACAATGTTTGGAAGACTGAAACAGTGTAACCCTAGCACCAGAAAGTTGGAGGAAAATGAAACAACAAAATTCTATAACTGCTCGCAATTTCTATAATTCCGTCATGAAAATGAGACAAAAAAAAAAAAACACTAACATAATTCTTCTGCATCACTGAACAAAGATACGGTGAAATATTCTTTAAGTATTGTTGTGCTTGATTGAGAACCAGTGGAGAATTACCTCTGTCATTTTGTCAAAGTTCTCTTCCAGTTCTCTTGGTCTAGTTGATTTTCAGGGATTAAATTGACTTTTTTGCTACCTAACCACTCTCATTAAACTAACATTGCACATAGGATTTTCCTAAGTGGTTAGTGTAACTGGGGTATGAAAAGGGCTCCATTTGCTGGAATATGTAGGCTCTGCATGTAAAGCAATGCAAGAATTTTTTTCTAAAATATCTAAAATGCCAACATAATACTACCAAAACAAGTAAAATGTTCTTTAATTAAATATTTAAAGGTGACAAGTTCTAAATGATCTATAATTTCAGTGACTTAAATGATTAATTGAATTGTCAAGCAAACAATTTCTGATGCATAAGCTAAGGATCTAGCTGTGATATTATTGACTCTCTGTTCATGACTTAGAAAATATGCAGTAAAACTGTAGAATTGATTTTGCAAGAGAATTATGGAAAAAAATATGGTGAAAAGATGTTTGGAAAATTATCATACATTATCATACATTAGAATATAAAGTTGTTAATTACTGTAGCTAATTACAGTTCAGTAAAGTGGTTTTTTTTTCATAGCAAAATGAAAACTTGCACAAAGATTCACTACTGAGATTTTTTATTATTGTGAGTCAGGTAGTATAAGCAGCTGTAGTTCAGTATGTTATGTCTGCTTCAAACAATGACAACTGAAGGAATGTGAAGAAGAAAATAGACAGTTTAAAAATCAGAAATTGATTTGTACTCACTAATCCTATTATTTGGGTGGCCATTAAGTACAAATAAGTATCAACATTTTTACTCATTTTTAAACAGGAAGAGAGAGTTGTATCTGTGCAATTTTTTCAGGAAAGGAGTAACATAGCAGCCTTTCAAAGTGATCTATAGTTTTTTTAAAATCTTAAGACTGAATTTGAGATTTGCATTTAATAAGTTATTTAGTTGCACTTTTCCCAATTTTGGTGTGTGTAGCTGCTGATCCAACATCTTGCGAAAAAGAACTCACATTAGTTACATGTGGTGGTGTGACAGAAGATCAGCTTAAGAGCTCTCCTGGGCTGCTGCTCCTTGCTGATCTGGACCACAAGAAGATATTTCCTGCAGGGCTCTGACCATTAGAGCAGAAATATGTTAGACTGCCAGTGTTACTATGTGGGTTAGAAATTTTACTTTGCACTGAATATGTACTGTTGAAATTCTGTTTTTCAAAATTGGCATTACGTTGCCAATTTATTTTTATTTACTTTTCTAAAATAAAGTGGATTAGTATGTGGATGTTTTTTTCCACTCCTGTTCTATTTCTCTATAGATTTCATCCTATTTTCCATTAGGAATTTCATCCTTGTTGCCAGATTTAGTTCCCTCTGTGGTTGGTCTTTACTCTGTAGAGAAAATACATTCAGTTCCATATTTAAGTGACTCTCGCTTGATAGGAGGTCAAGAGAGTAGACACCTGATACCAGATTCTCCTGATGTTGGGGATCACTTTCATAAAAATCTTTTTAGCTTAGATACTGCTTTTTTGCTAGACTCTGTTCTTCACTCTTTACTCTCATTTACTGGCAACACATGAACACTGAATTATGATGAAGTGTAATTTTTGCAGTGGGGTAAAATCTGAGGAAAAAAGTTTACATTTCGTTTAAAACTACTACCAGACTCCAAACTCTAGCACACTTTGTGACCACATAGTCACCTCAGCACCCTCATATGTCCCATATATACCTTCAATTCAATAATGTAACGTGGAAGAATTTCTTAAAAAGGGGGACTTAGAGAAAAACAAGGCCTAACAGAAGTTTGGGCATTACAGAAGCGTGCGTGGGGTGATACACAATTGTCACTTCCAGGATGATTGGTATGCATGGATTCTGCTTCTCCATGGTTTCCTGGGCACCAGAATCTGCCCTCCTCGCAGCTACAGAGAAGAGCAACAGAAGGTGTAGCAGAGTGAAGACACTGCAGCCAAACTCTGCTGCACTCCCTGTGCTAGGCCACTGATAAGCCTCACAGTAGCTGCCCAATGGGAGATATACGATAACATGGCCGGTGCTGAGCCAGCAAGGATGGCAAATCACTCCTTTTGCATGAACTTTGCTTGGACTTTGCTCATTATAAGCTCATTATAATGTCAAAAGACACCTTCATCCCAAAAGTTACCCTCCTCCGAGGTACGACTGCTCCTCACTGAGCATATGGTCTAGATTTTCAGTTGACTGTACCCTTAAATGAAAGCGAGAAACTTTTGCACCAATCAATAACAATATTAAGTATGACTATAGTCACTCAAGCTCCATCTAAATGTAAATATATATATATATATAAAAGGTCAGCCAAAGAGGAAAGAAAGAGGAGGGAGGAGTCTATTTTAACTTCTGGATCAGTCAACGGGCTGATCCCCCTTTCCTCCACTCAGGTTGGGACACCGTCTGAGTAGACTCCTCGAGACTGAGAGCCTTCTCCCATCTTCTTGGGGTGTGTGACGGTTGCACATTTATATATCAAAGCTAGCTAAAAAAAACATGCTGATGTAGATAATTTCCTATACTGACATCCAGAACCATGTAAGGGTTGCATTTGAATAAATCACGCTATTTGTGAACTCAGTTACTTGTTTTGAAGGCGATTGGACCTGCAGTCAACAGACTGTTTGTGAATCTGATACTGCCAGAGTTGGGCCTATAGCTACCACAGTATTTGATATCTCCCCCTCCCACCCCACTGCTTTTAAACTACAACATCAAAAAAATAGAAAAATCACACTGCTGGCAGAATTGCAACATCAACCTTCTGATACTACACTATAATGGAATAATTTAATAATATATATTTTTAAGGAAAAATGAGTGATAGGGAAAGACAGATGAGAAGGCCAGCAAATGGAACTGGAAGACATTATTCAATCTGTCTTAGCAGTCTCTTTTTCCATGTAGAGGCCAAAAAAAAAGAAGAAGAAATTAATTGTTGCATTACACAAAGACACTGATCCTTGAGAAAGGAATAATGCTTATGAACACTCTGTACATTCTGAGTGGAAAATACCAGGACATTTCACTGTAACATGAACAGTTCCATTGTCCTCTCTCATCAGTGAAAATGAAGGACAGATCTATTGATCTTATTGAGGTTAAAATCAGATAAAAAATCAGAACAAATAGTAATACACTTACTTTGTTAGTTATCCAGAAAGGTACAGTGTGAATAGTTCAGGTGAAGTCTGAAATGTTAAGATTAAATAAATGAAACTGTGAAATAATACTGGGCTGCTGTGTGTCTGAAATAACTATGATGCTTCCAAGCAAAAATATAGATGTCAACAGGAATGTAAAATGTTCACACAGCATCCTTACTGTGCAACTATTTTGAACTGTGATTGCAGCAACTCATATTATTTATAAAACTACTGTATAAATAAGCTATTTGAAACTACATGGAATGGGCCATATTAAAAAAAAATCTATTAAATTCAGCAAAATTTTTGCTGTATTCTTATCAAATTTAAACATGTCATGCAATTGATAAATATATACAATGAAATTCAATTTATGACAGCTAGACTTAAGTATCTACTCATAGTTTTCTACTTCTCTAAACAATAAATGGAGATGTAGCCAATATAGAAGTTTACAGTGCCCTTCAGCTCACTTTACAATCAATACCTAGAACTGATGAGCTGAAGAAAACTCCATAAAGTGTGCTGATTATCTTTCTGGAACTTTGATATATTTAGGTGACCTTGCGTGTGCAGGGGGGTTGGACTAGATGATCTCTAGGGGTCCCTTCCAACCTTAAGCATTCTATGATTCTGTGATTCTGTATCTAGCTTATAAATAAAAGGGTATGTTTACATAATTCAAATATCTTAATTTGTGAATTGAATCCCCTGTGGATTCCTCATTGTTTATGTGAGGATTTTTTAAATGATGATTTATTTGACCTTAGCAGATTGGAATTTTGTTTAAATGCTAAGCAAGAGTCTGAAATGGAATTTAATCAAGACTTGCACATCTTCTGTCTAGCAAGGCTGAACTCTTCAGATTTGTTGGAATCAGTGGAGTTAAACTTTTTAAGAGGGAATATGCATTAGGCTCCTTTTATGATTTTGCCTTTAAAGGATTCTATCCTTCACTGATTGAACAAAGATCCTAGGGAAACTGGACTTCTTCAGGTTGGAATTAGCATTTGTAAATACAAAAGCCCAGTTTTAGTCTAGATAGGAACGACATCACTATCCAAAATGGGCAATTTTTTCTTTTAGTCTGTTTTTTTTTTTTTTTTTTTTTCTCTCCATGTTTTCTATTCAGTATGTTGTGGGCTAGAATGGAAGTAAAATCTTGACATACAAGGCTATGAAGTTTGAATACAAACCAATGTGTTTGCGCTAAAATGGTAGGACTATATTTGTTGTAAGACTAGATATATAAGCAAAGAATGCTTCTGAAAGTACTCTTGCAGTGGGAAATCCATACAAAATGATTACATGCTTTAATTTGGATAACTCTCCACTCCCTCATTAAACTGGAGAATGGTTTAAAAAAAAAAAAAAAAAAAAGGCTACAAGTGGAGAATTAACAAAAGAGATAGGCTGAGTTGAATCAATGGAGCTTCTGTAGAAGTGTGACACATGCTATTTAGAACCACATTTTCCAAAGAAGAAAAATTCTTCTGTCTTGAGAACTAGATAAATTCAGATGAATGAGAGAAAGGAAAATTGCAAATAACCCAGCAGATTAAATCTGTCAGTTCATTTAATTGTCACTTCTGATCATTTTCCAGGTTTATTTGGGAGCACTCAGCTGTAGTTTAGAGTGATCACAGGCAATGGAAAAGCAGCCTAAGTAACTGCAGGAAAAAGTACTGGACTCTCTATATCTTTAAAACTTTGTTAACTTGTTTTAAACATTGTTAAAAGACATGTTTAATGACTAATTTAAGGACAGATATTAGGGTACCGTAGCTCCTTTGAGGTCTGAGTTACATACTTCATAGGGAATATTTTTGCACATAGGTTTAGTATTTCTGAAACGCATATTTCACCATCTAACTTAAATATCAATTAAATAACCTGAATATAATACACTTCACTTCTAGTGTCATGGGAAGAATAAACATATTTTCTTCTCTGTTTAGCGAGTCAGACACAAACAAACATATCCTTCTTCTTGGTGACAGCTGTATTTACTGACTCACAACAGTATTTAATAAAGCCAAGGGTAATTAAATGCATTATATAGTAAAAGAAAGCAAATGATTAACAAGTTGCTAATCTTTTGCTGAAGTAAAAATTTCTTCAGAAAAATGATAATTATTAGGATTTCTAAGCATGCTAAAAGCCTTATTCAATCTATTCCTTGGGGTTAGGACATAGCAACATGTCTGTGGTGAATCAGCAATTTTCACAGCTTCTTCCCTCTCTCCAGGGGACCTTGCCCCTAAGCAGAGCAGAGCAGGTCCAGGGACAGCAACCAGGTTGTACCAAGAGTCCCAGCAGTCAAACAAGTCCTTAGCACTGAGAAGGTCTCATGACAAGCCAGGATGTCAAGTTTGGCAAGCAGGCTGGGATTAGGATCTGCAAAGGGGCACTGCAATGTAGTGTGTTTGCGTGAGTATTACACTGACAGGGAATCATTTTGCAAAACCTGCAATTGTTGACAGCATGCAAAACCTGCAATAGGAGCTAACTTCTGAGTAAATAGTAATGCTTTTCCATATTACCAATAGCCATAATTTTGTCTTAAAAAGTAGTACATTCTGTAGAAGGATTCTTTCAGTGCTAATAATATTTTAAAAGTATCCTATTTTAATACATCAATATTTATGAAACATCTTGAAAATTTTGGAGCAGAGATATTGACATTATTTCCTGAACATCAGGGGCATTATTTTTATTAGCAATTAATGATTTTACAATTCTTTAAACCTATATTCATGAACAATGTAAAGTGTTTTCCTGAAGTTCAATGCTTCATTTAAAAAAGGATACTTTTTTTTCTTTTTAGTTTGTTTGAAGCATATTCAGCAGCAGCATTGTATTCACAAACTACGATTTGCAAGTTTCTTTTCAAGCAATGTATCTGCTATATTTAAATTTCTAATATGAGCTAATGACTTGTCTCTGATGGTTACACATAACATTTCTTTTTGTTCTGATTCTCATTGTCTCAATGTTTGCAATGATATATTATAAAATAAGTAACACCAAATTGGAAATACTTATTTTTAGTAGCCTTGACTTCTATATAATGACTGCTCCTGTCATTGCATGAAAATGTATTCAACTGTTATACTGAAAAAACATGAGGATTCTAATAAGTGGAGATAAAGCATATCCTTTTGTATTGCTTTGATAAGTTTTCTCCTTTTAGAATGGAAAATTTCCTCCTCCAATTTAAAAGTAAAGGGCAAAATCCAATCCATGTGAACATATTTTTTTTTTCTTCATGAATCGGGATGCGTATTCCTTCCTACCATTCCTCCTGATTATTATATTAAAAAACCTACATTTACTTCCTTACATGAAAGAAATAGTAAATGTAGATTGACTCTATTGTAAACCTCCTCCCCCCCAGAAAAAAAAAAATAAGAAAAAAAAATTTTATTTCATCAATCATGATCTTGTTTTCCAGCTTGTGATATGGACCTATGGGCCAATTAATAAGATACTGGCAGTAGTAAGACATTAATACCTTGTGAGTCTTCTGAAGAGTCTCACCAATGCCTTCCTGAGTCTCATTTGTTCCTGCAGTTATATTATCCTCTGAGTTACTGAGGATAGAACGGAGTGCCTGAGTGATTCTTCTACTGATGAGCCCTCCACTTACAGTAGAAATTCATGTTTTTACTTCAGAGGTCTTCCAATTTCTACTTTTAGTTTCATCCCTTAAAGTAATATAGTTTGGATTATTTATTTATTTATTTATTTATTTGTTGCCATTGTATTTGCTTCTAGTGATGTGTTCCTCACTCTGTGCTAACAAATTTCACTAGCAATTTTTATTAAAGAGGAAAGTCAGCACTCCTTTGGAAATGCCTTAGTATTTTTGGCTAAATAACTAGATGGTATCAACTTTCTTGTATCCTAAACTTTTCAAAACAACCTGTTTTTCTCATGTTTAGATGGTACTTTATCCAAATTGTATTTCTTTCACTAATTACCTTACTAGATAGCTGTAGTATGTATCTTAGATTGATTGGATTAAATTTGTGTTTTCTCTTGTGTAGAAAATGGTTTCTTACTATGAGTCCAGAGTGGCAGGACCTACCTTTAGGAAAACACATTGAGCGTATTGTCCTATTTTCTCACTTGTTTCCATGAGTTGCCTTCAGCACTGGTTTCAAAGTATTCTTTGCACTCATTCAATTTTTTTTGATAAAGGTACTGAGTTAAAACTATTCTCCAAACACTTTGTCTTAAGATTATGTTAACGTAATAGATACATTAAAAATACATTCAACTCAGTCTCTAAAATCTATGTGCCAGTTCTTTCACTGTTTTAGTCATCTACTTACTCCTTTCAAGTAAAATACTCTGAAATGTTTCCAGCTTGATAAGGCACAATCATTTTTTTTTTCTTATTATTTGTCTTTCTGCTTTGCCCTTTCTTTAGCATTTGTTTTACTAAAGAAGGTATTTTTTTTTTAGGTCTTGTTTGAAAACTGCATTTCAGTTTTAATATAATTATGTTCACTTTATCAGAATGTGTAAGAAGTGAGGGGATTTTTTTTGTGCATTATTCTGGGCATAATTTGTGATTATTTTTTGTCTTAACCACTTATTCGATTTTTTTTTTCTTCCTTTCTTATGAAAAGGATTTGTAATCTCCTTTGTGAACCCTTCTGATACAACATTTTCTGATTTGAGATTTTAATATAAGAATATTGTTCACATATTGTTTCTTGATGTGAGTACAGATGTATTAACTGCTGCATATATGGTTTAAACAGATATGCTCGCAAGTCATTATAATAAATGCAGTTCAGAGAGCAAACTCCACTTACATGCTATAGTTCACATGTGTATTGGGAGAGTTTGGACAGGGGATGCGCAGCAAGAGGTGGAATGGTGTCTCCCAGTGGCTCCCGAACTACCTTTGTCTATTATGTAGTTACAGGAACTTAGATATATTCCTTGTCATGATCATACCATCCTGGGACAGGATTTTGAACATGCAAGTACCTGGCCCCTTGGCAAGTACCTGCCATGAGAAATTTCGGATCCATTCCAGGGAGAGTGAAAAAAGCATGAAGGACAATGGCATACATAGACATTTAACTAGTATGCATAGTTATGACTAGTTCCCACATATGTAACAGGGAATGATATAAAATGACAATGGAGAGGAATGCAATGTGATTTATTCAAAGCTACAATATAAAATATTTATAATTTTTCATCATTGCGTCTATATATTTTGAGAATAAGGAAGGATTCAGCAAAAGTTCATGCTGTCTACAAAGGTGAGAAAACAGGTCAGCATGAAAATTCCTTGAGCGTTAAGTTACTGGGTATTTTTCAGCTCATTCATTTAATCTTCTTTTCCTTCTCTATGAACTAGTGACTCAAAGGTCATATAGATGGATATCCTACTGTGATACTGCAAAAATGTCAGTAATATCTTCCATACTACTGATTCTAAGGATTGGTAACTCTTTTTCCTAATGCTAGTCATTGGTCTTAACCATTTTCTATGGCTTGAGACTGCAAAGACGTGGTTAATTAAAAGATAAATGCTTCTTCCTGGATGTACAGTATGTTAATTGTACTGTCTCAATTCAATTACTAATTTTTTTGTCTCTATTTACATCGGAGTTTTAGAATTAATTACGATCTGTAGATGTTAACATATCAGGGTCCTCAGTAAAATCCAGGAAAGACAGTACACAGTAGTGTATTTTTAGAATTAGACATAAAGTCTCAAAGAACTGAACATCAGTTTCATTTCATCAGAGTGATCTAACATATTGCCTTGAAATACTTTTATTATGCTAGTTAGAATCTCAAAGATTTCTCAAGTGACCAGTGTTATTTAAGCTTTGCAGCAACAAGTAAAATGTCTTCAGCGCATATTTAATCACAAAGATGCCATAAATCAAGCTAAAATGCAATTACTGAACATAGTACAAACAACAGCTTTATCTTTGAAAACCTTGGATCACATATCATGCAGTAACAACAGCATTCAACTCAAAGAAAAATGATTACTTTGGCGGAGTGCTGGAGCAGGTTGTTCACAAAGCTTGTCTAATGTTGTTTAACAATGTAGAGTCTGCATGAGCCTGAAGCATACAATAATTTTGAGTTAGTCATAGATATTTTTATGCAGACATACTGAGATCTACAGCGCAATCAGCTTCCCACTCTGACGGCAGCTTTATTACCATCACAGATAACAGAGTTCCAGTCCAAACCCAGTCAAAATCTTCATGAGCACTGCTGTCACTGAAAAAAATTTTTATTTCTCCTTAAATTGCCTTAACAGTTCTGATTCTCATAGTCTGTTTGTACAGTGGTAAATTAAGTTTAGAAATGAATGTGGAGGTTGTCATCTTTAGCAATGCTTTATCAAGCTCAATGGCTTCTTCAGTCGCTTTGTTACATAGCAATATCTAAACTTCAAGCACATTTATTGAGCAGTGCTGTCATCTGCAACAAGTTTCTACAGCACAATAAAATTATAAACTGTAATGGTAAAAATAAATTCATGATAATGAAAAACAGAACCTCCTGCCCTGGTAGGAGAGGGCAGGTAGCTTGAAGTCAGTCATTAAGCCATTTACAACTATGATACATCATTTAGGGATCTGCTTCTGTTAAAGTAAGAGCCCCAAAGTTCTTGAATATGAATAGGTACAGACTAACACACACACACGCCCATGTATGCAAGTACACCTATAAATATACAAGTATGTAAACATAATGCACAGCTCTATGGTCTTAATAGCTATTTAAAACAAAAGAGAGAATAAAAGCATGCCATCAAATAAATACAGTTTTACCTACATTATGATTTTCTTTACCAATGAGGAACAGCCAATGAGCCAATTTGCCTTTTCCTTCTTAGCTTTCAAATGGACTACTTTTTTTTTTTTTTTTTTCGCACACCTGGATAGAAGTAAACTACTTGCAGTTCATGAAAGTTTTCCATTTTCTCACACTAGCTAAAATTTCTAATACCATGATTGTTCCTGTCCTTTTAATATAGCCTCAGAAGACTCTCAGGCCTACAATGACTGAAACTGGAAGCAGGTGCTCCTACTCCCAAACTGCTGCCCTGCAATAGTTAAAGTGCATCTTTCCTGTACTTTTCCAAGCATAAGTCAATCTCTATAATAGTTTGGAACCTGAATTTCCCTATCATGACTCATGTCTGAACAGTCCTTCCAGAACATATACACATTTTGTTACTCTCTGTATTACTGCATAAAGGAAATCTGTGTAAAACAGATTAGTAGTATAGTAGATTCATACAGAGATGGTTAGTGTGCATTTGTTACATGTTATCCATCTGTAATAAAGGGGTATTTATTTTGGGAACACTTAAAAAATCGGTAGAAAATGGAGTACATGTATGATTAGCTTATTCTTCCTACTACAAAGTATTACTTTTTTCTTCAAAAATAAAAAAAAAAGTGAGGCATATTAAAAGTGTATTCCTTCTGTCTATTCTCCTGTATTCTATCTGCCTGCACAAGGCCCAAATGGCACACAGATTCTGAGTCAGTATATGAAACATACTATTCAAGTGTATATAGCAAAAATGTATTCATATACCTATGTAACTGGTGAATTTGTTTCACTGGACTGCATTGTTATCTCATACCTGTGTAAATTTAGAGCAACACCATTGAAAACCAACTATTTTCAAAGAGATCAGCTAAGCAATATGTGCTAAAATAATGTGCAAATGCTGCTAAAAACATTAAAAAAATCACTTGAATTATTATTGGGGATCTCTAATGTTAGCTTAGATATTTTTTCCTTTTGTGATCATTTTATGAGTAACATTTTTTTCTCCTTATGTTTTATTAAAAGGTAATACTTAATTCCTTTTTTATGACTTAAAATTAAATACATGAAATTAATTGTCAGTCTAAGAAGACTAATATAAAATTTTGCTAACTTGCTTTACTCTGTAAGCAAGTTTATCATCATTTTATCCTAAATACATAAATGAAATGACTGTTTTAATATTGATTATATATATCACTTTATTAAGAAAGTTTTGTAGGGTTTGAAATGGAATTTAGACCTTAGTTGTAAGAAGCAGTACTTTAACAATCACACAAAAGAGAAGGGTTTATTGTTTGTTACCTTTACAAAATAGTCAGAAATTTATGTTTTCCTTTGTACAGATCAGTTCTGCAAATCAATACAGGGCATTAATAAAATCATAATCAATAGTATTTTCTGTCTAGTGCTTCATTTTCCTTTTATTCTACCTTTCATATATTGCATGACAATAGTTTCTATTCTCTTATTGTCTTGCAAGGTTAATTATTCCCCAGTGAAATATTTTCTATTTTTCTGCTCAGGGATATTTGTCTTCAATTCAAAGATGACTATTATTCCTAATAGTTAAACTAGAATTTTCTTCTACAAAATGCTTTCTAGGTTTTTCACTTTCTATTGTCAAATTAGTTCCTGGGATTGGGCTTCTATCTACAAAATATGCTACTAGAATTGAGCAATACTGTATCCATTATTCTGTGTTCATAAGTATGCACTTTTTTCTATGTTTTTTTTTTTTTTTTTTTCCCTGTGCAGATCATTACAAAAGACAGTTGAAGACAGAGAGACAAACACACATAGAAATAGAACTTTTTGGTAGATTTTAGTGAGATTTAAAGACTAATCTCATTTTGAACAATTTCTGGAACAGCTTAGAGTTTGGATGTGAAAAACTCTACCTGGTTGTTGACAAATAAAAAAGCTGCACAGATATGGAAATTGTAGTTGTTGCAAATTTTGCAAATGTAATTAAGCAGTAAGATGTTGAAAAGCTGCATCTGTATAGGAGACTAGGTAAATTGTGATTTCCAAAGAATGTCATTTAGAATATTTTTTTTTAATTTTTGAATTTTGAGTCTCAGCTGTAATTGCAAATTAATGACATCTTTTTCAAAAATAAACAGTTAGCATGGTCTATAAAAGCATAGTATATATTTGTGAGAAAGAATATATTAGTGATGTTATTTTCCTTTGTATAAATTTGTGAAGATTAATCCACTATAAATCTTCTCAGTTTAAGTTACATATGTTCTTTTTCCAGATAAAAAGACACATAATACATCAATTGACATTAATAAATTCCAGAAAGCTAAGTTCAAACAAAAAAATCTTCAAATTTATCTGAGAAAATACCTAGCAACAGCTTTAATCTGTTGTGTTATATAGTTGCATAAAAAAAATCATGAGTCAACATATTTAACACTAAACTAGTTTATCTCTAAAGTGGTAGAAATGTAGCTTGGTTAGATAAGAGATAGCATGAGGAAAAATAACTTTGAAAGAGTTTGTACCACTGCCACTTGACAAATAGTTTGTAGTAAGAAGTGAGATACCTGAGCAGCCAATTCACTGAGCAGCCAGTCAATTTTCAAACTGCAAAGCAAGCAAAGCTGAGTGAAGTGAATCTTTTTTTTTAATTTTATCCACCAAGTGATCCTATAGTTCAGTTACTGCCTCTAAGATTATGGCTGTCATATGTGTCTCCCCAGCATGAATCTCTTCACCTGCACTATGTCCTCAAAAGTGACCTGCTGCTTCCTCAAGTGAAAGATGTCAAACTTCTGTTTGCAAGTCCATTCAGTTCTGTTGACATTATTACTGCTATTGCTACTGCAATTCATGTTCCTAATGTTATTCTCAGCTTGACTTCTCTCAAACCAAGGCTTTTTTATATCATGTGACTGCCAAATCCTTTCCTATCCATCCTACACTTCTCGTCCACATTCCATAGGCTAAATGTTATATATATTTATATATTTCATGATGTAAAATAGGCTTTTGGAAGTGTACATTGACATTTTCTATTTCTGTTTTTCATAATTTTGAACAATTACCTGAAATTGATGAGTTAATTGACATAAATAGCTTTGAAAATGAAAAGACTAGGCTGGACAGATATGCCAAAGATGTATGTGACTCCCAAAGTGGCTCAAATCACCATCTGAAAACACGGGAAGTCTGGACAGTTCAGATAATGCATATATACAATATATGTGATCTCTAAGTAGATTTGCAGTATGGTTTCTTTGATCCATCAAAAACATGTCTTCAAAACTTTTACTTGAACTGGTGCTAAGTTAAGCTTCTTCAGCATTATAAACTTAAATTGTTGATTCTTAGGATTCTTACTTTCATCAAATGCCCAGCAGTTAATGAAATCCATTTTTTTTTTTTCCAAGCTTCTTTGAGATATCAGCCATAACCTACTTCTAGAACAGAGCCAGCTGGCAAAAGGAGTACTGGTATACTCTGTAATTACAGTGAATTTGCTGTTCCTGAAACTATTAAAAATGAATGATCAAGGAACAAGCAGTAATTTGAAGATAGAATGGCACTGTCATTGCTGTGACTACATGTTTTACTTCTCTATCACTTGAGGTTCAAATCAACATCATTCGTGAACTGGAGCCTATGGAAGCCATTAAAAGCACAGTACTGGGCAAAATCGTTTTAAGAACTACTAAATAAAAACCCAAGTAAAACCAAACTCTAGGTCAAAAGGGACTTAAAATATTGAAATATCTTGTGGAAATTTAAGCTACAGTATTGAAAGGGACAAGGGTAATGGGTACGATTTGGAACACAGGTAGTTCCATCTCCATGTGAGGAAGAACTTCTTCCCTGTGAGGGTGACAGAGCCCTGGCACAGGCTGCCCAGAGAAGTTGTGGAGTCTCCTTCTCTGGAGATCTTCAAACCCGCCTGGATGCCCCCCTGTGCCCCGTGCTCTGGGTGTCTCTGCTTGAGCAGGGGGGTTGGACTAGATGATCTCTAGAGGTCCCTTCTAACCTCAACCATTCTGTGGTTCTGTGAAAGGACTATCAGAAGAATATAATAAACCATCATTGGTACAGGGAAGAAGTAAGTTTTAATATTTAATAAAGCAGAAACATTAATATTTAACATGATAGAGGCTATGGGAAAACACAAGAAAGGAACTGTAATCTATTTTGAATATTATCTGAGAATTGAAAACAAAACAAAATGTGAGAAATTTTGAACACTAAAATCTGAAAGCTCTGGAGATACGCGTAGTAAGAAAATATTCTTTTTAAATGGTTTTACTGGGGAACTGGTGAGTCACTAGTAGTTATTATGCTAGTGAAGAAGTCAGTTTTTTAAATTTGCTAATAAAACATTTATAACTCTCAGGTAAGTTAAAGCAAATCATGCAAGAAAAAAAATACTACAAAAAAATGTGGTATCCAACTGATAAGTGGAAAGGAATTCATCTGTGTTAAAGATAGCATCCTTGGTTCTCTTCCTCTGCTCATGCTTCTGCCTAGAGCAGAATTTTTAAATACCAGGAAATTTGATGTCATAAAATATGACATTAATATTAGAATTAAAACATTAGATAACAGACTGATGATATAGTCAAGGCTTTTCAGACTAAAATTTAGAGTGAGAGTCTCTGTGAACCTCTTCCTGCAAAGATATGAAAATAAGGCATATGTTACAGCAAAAGAATTCCTTTGGATGTTATTTTATATTGGAAACTATGCAGAGGAAAAAAAGTAAAAAAAAAAAAAAAATTCATGAATACTGATAATGCTGACCTGAAAATAAGAAAAAGGATGGGAGAAGTAAGTTCTTGGGGTGGTTGACTCTATGTCCACCTGAGGTAGTATATCTATTTAAAGCCTTTTGTTTGCATTAAAAAGGGGCAAATGTACTACATACAAGGAAAAGAGACAAATTCCACAATATAAAACAGATTGTTGGAATATTGGTATTTCTTATTTCTGTTTTCCATAATTTTGAAAACTACAAGAACCTCATTAGTCAATGGAGATAAACAGCTCTGAAAATTAAAAGCTCAAACGCAACACCAATATGTTGCTAATGTTAACCATGATATTATTTTTAATACATATGCAAACTACAGACAAGATTACAGAGTAAAAAGCTGTACTTTTCAAAGAATCTCTATTATATCTATTTTGGTTACACGAGTTGATATTTAAGATAAATTGTTTATTTGTGTAGTGTTTTGATTTTGTGTGTGTGTGCAAATCTGTGCTTGATATTGGATAGTTTTCAACTATTTTCTTTTGCTTTCAACACTCAGGAAAAGTTATGAATATGCATTTCTACCTATCAATATTTTCTTCAAAAACAATATTTGAAAATGAGAGTAAATGTAGCTGATATCAGAATATTGGTTCTTGATAAGGACTAGCATTGTGTGTTCTCTTGTAAGAGAGGTGATACCCAGGGAGAATCCCCTTCAGAGTCCTAGCTCAGATAAGAGCTGCAAGAACTGTATTTATTTCACATGAAATTAAACTACTGAAAGTGCAGTGTGTTCCATATAGTGATGAACTTTCAAATTAAATTTGAGCTAAGGCAACTTCAAAGTAATCCCTCTACCCATCTACCTATATGTGATTTCAATGCTAGTCCTCAGCACCAGCTGTTTCACTCTATACATTCACTCCTAGTGAGCTAAGGAATCACCCTCCTTGCTAACACGGGTACCGTGGCAGGCATCCAAATGACCCTGGGAGACTGTTACTAAATACCACTTGCCAATCTGAATTTTCTTGTTTTTGCAAGGCTTACTGGCTGGAATACTACTGAATATTTTTCCACACATGTTTGCATGAGATCTGAATTGTTATCACAGCAGTTTGCAGCCACATTTTCAATGAGTATGTAGATGCAGGAAAATACCAGGTGCTGGCACAAATTTTCCATATGCAATTCAGACACTCAGTACTGCTTTAAAAAGAAATGTTGCAGTAACCTGATCAAGTAGTTAAACATAGTGAACGGTTATGGAAGTTCCTTTATCATCTTTTATTTAAAGGACTAAATTCAACCTAAAATTATTTAATCTTACGTGTTTATTTATTTAGACTCAAACTGGGCTCTTGCAGGACAATCAAGTTATTTCAGAGTGTGTCTTCTGTATATAAAATGTCTGCTAGTGCAACTTCGTATTCCTGTTGCATTTATGTTCTTTCCCGTCTGGATGATATCTGTATGGCATGACTGTAAATAATACTGCTGCCCAACAAGAAAATTTCCAAAATGTGGATATACTTCCCTATTATTTCACAAAAATAAAAATCTGTCTTTCACTTGTGTTCTAAATGGGCCCTGCCAGTCCTCCAGCATCCCCAAGGATGGCTTTACAGCTTCCTAAAAACTCAAGTACATAAAATAAGAGTCGTTCAATGCTTCTTTCCTCAGAAAGACTGTAAATTCTTGTGTCTCAGCAAAAAGCATATGGCTGATCTAAGAAAACTAACACAAGCCTTTTCACACTCTTGAAAGTCCCAATAACTTTTGCCCTGAGAATA
>VZSV01000007.1:13582909-13597652 GCA_013398735.1 Nothocercus julius | reverse complement strand
AGAGAGGTAGAGGAATTATTTTCACACATCAAACTGATCCATATGATTTTTACAACATAATAAATATGTTTATACGTGCCCTGAGGTCCTACTGCTGATCGAGGTCGCTCCAGCATTGCTCTGCAGTCTGGTGGACTTGCAAAACACGGTCCTCCGGGTTTGTGCCATCCCTTGCAGGCTTACCCTGCATCCCTTGCAGAATTGACTGAGGAGATCCAGTAGAAAGCAATCTAAAATCTCACTGGCACAGTAGGGAATTCTGTTGCCTATGAATTTTCTTATAGGATTGTACAGCAGGGATATGGTAGCTTTCCCGCGTGTTCTCACACTGCCTCTGTGCATCAAGGAGCTGGCGCTCCCTGGGGCCCATGCTGTGAGAGCTGCTGGTGGAGCAGGCCAGGCCTGGACGCGAGGGCCCGTCGCACTGCTCCAAGGGAGCAGGGCCCCAGGCGAACGTGGGCAACCCCATCCCCAGACCGTCCAGCACCGCCATGGGTCAAATTGAGCAGCTGCGCAGGGCCCACATCCATATCCTGCGTTAGGGACATGGTTTGCCAGGTATAATGTTGGGAGGCTTACGTCTGGACTCGATGATCTCAGAGGTCTTTTCCAACCGTTATGATTCTATGATTCTATATAGCTGAGAGCACTGGGGAGGAGAAAAAAAAGGCAGAGATCCAGACAAAGCAGGAGACGAGGACAGAGAAAACCCCTCAGATCGATCTCTCAATCTGATAGGCATGCACAACCTCCTTAGTGGGGGATGAAATTGGAAGAGCTTTCTTCCTAGAGCCTAAAAACTATGGTGGAAAAACAAATGTAAAAGGCAAGATTAAAATCTGTAGTTCTGGAGGTGCAAAAACACTGTACCAGTCTTACTTGTGCTTAGAGATAATAAAAGTAAGGAAGCGGGTCATGACTGGCAGGTATTTGGAGCTCAGAAAACCCCAAGGCTCCCTCCAGACCCTTTTCTCCCTTTAAAAACAGAGATATAATTTCAATTTGCATTTTTCGAGTTTGCAACTACATAGTGCAATGCACTGCTTAAGACATTTGGATGGTGTGAATTTCCATCCTCATTTATCCTGCAGTACTGGATACCCTGGAATATCCTGGTTGACTTATGAAGCATCTGGTAATATCCTTGAGAGTCATGAAATAGGAAGAACTTCTTGAAGAGGTGAAAGATCCTTACAAATATTTGGAGCAGATAAAATGAAAAATATTTTCTAATATCTCCCCAAAACTCCTTCACTGATATTATCCACATTTTTCTTCCTCCTTATACTCACAGACAGAAACACAAGCCATCATCAGATTACTTCATCCAAAAAAGGAGTGTTTTGTTTGTTTGTTTTTTGTTGTTGTTTTGGTTTGTTTGTTTTTAAAAAATAAGGTAAGGTAGTTACGGAGATACTTATTCCAGAAAGTACTAGGCTTTTTTCAACTATGCCACTTCTGTGGAGTCCCAGAGTCTCAGGCTACACTAAATTTAATCTAATACCCATCACCCAATATTTACTGCTGAAGAGACATACTTTATTTATAACATACTCCACTCTGTAAATTATAACTGAAGTAGAATTTCACTACCTATGGACTATTGGAAAGTGTTATATTAACCATAACAAAGCTACAGTGAATGTTAATGCAGTAAAAGGTTTTTGATATAGGAATTTATGATTCCAATTTAACTTACTTTACATAGGTTTCTTTAAGTAGTTTGCAATCAAAAAGCAATTTCAGTGCACTGTGGTCATAGGTCACTTTAAAATGTTGTCAGTTCTTACATATAAATGATGTAAACATCAATATATTCTGAATTTGAGATAAATATATATTTTGCATAATGAGTGCTTAAAACAAATAAGCTTGACTTAAAATGTTGTTCTTTGTAGTGCTTTTGTACATTCATGACTTCTAATTTACATTAAGAATATTTCTTTCATTTCTGTTATTTACAAAATCACTAGTATTAGGTTAAAAAAGAAAAAAAAGAATCTTCATACAAAAATAAAATTAACTTAATTAAATTAATTAAAATTAACTAATTAATAATTAACATTACTTCATAAACTGTTATGACCATTTCATTCACGACTATACAGGTTGTAGTTTTATGGAATTTTACAGAAAATTTTATGGAAATTTTCCTTTTAAGGATAGCTGTCATTGGAGTCACTTTATGCTATGTCAATGTTGAAATTAAAGCACCATCAGTATGAAATTAATGCAATATATTCCCTGATGTTTCTAAAAAAAACCACTTAACTTCACAAATTAGGGACCAGCCAAGGCTATAATAAGATGTTTAAAAAAATAGTCATAAAATAACAAAGACTGTGAAGCAATGAAATTCTCCAGTCTACAGTGTGGTTAAACAATATTGACAGAAACACCAGTGCAACAGTGCTGTCAGGAATCACTGTCATAAGGAGATGGATTAGGGATTTAGCAGGTATGGTATATGTTCCAAAAAGAAACCCCAATTTATCAGATTCTGACAACACTGAGTCTGCAGAAAACACTGTGAGGGTGGGCAGCCAAGCAAAGGAGAGGAAATAAGAAGCACAGCAAAGCACAGACAGAAAGGAGGAACAAAAGACAAAACTTTTTACACTGGTGTAAGGTCTAATTAAATAGGCAATTTAGAAAAGTATTAGGAAATGACCACTAACAGAAAAGCATGAGAAAAAGAAAACCTTTCTATTATCAAGAAGATGTTTTATCTATGTAGGCATGCTAATTAGACAAATTATACCTTCATTCAAGTTTGTTTAAAAAAAAAAAAATAGTTCCATGTGAATGCAAAAAGAAATTTATTATGTTTCCCCGGATCTTTTACTTCAAAAGAACCAATAGTAATAACAGGAGTTTATAAGGAATATGTTATGTTTTGGCAGTTCATCTGCAAGGTCCAGACAGGAAACCAAAATTCGCGTAAGGTAATATATATACCTACAGGTAATCAGTGCTACAACGCCTTGAAACCCATTCATTTCATTGTGTTGGGAATCCTTTATCCTTTAATTAAGACTTTTACTAGAATTCATTATGTATTCTTTCATATTTTTAAGCTAAAGCCTTTTGTGAAGCATTTCGTATCTTTTTTTGTTTGTTTTTAATCCACTTTTTAGATCAGGACTATAGGAGTCTCTCTCTCCCTCCACTTTTGATAGGAAATACACCAGTATGTGGAATATTAGGGTTAAAGATATTGCCTTACTTGAACCAGAGATATCTATGATGAGAAAGTATTTTTCGAAGCAGGAAATCTTGCCCTCAAGCCTTTCCCTCTAGTAACTCTAGATGCTTTTCAGAAATAAAAGGACACATACAGATTCTAAAGTAACTTTCACATCATTGACAATATTCTGTCTATAAATTTTCTATCTGAAAAGAATACTGCTTTTTTGTTTTGGTTTGTTTCAATTCATGTTTAGAAGAAGCTTGCATGAAAGGTCTTTCTATCTTTTACTCAGATCTAGATTTTAATGACAAGATATTATGATTCCATATGTGAACAGGGAACTGGACAGAGGCCTTTTCTGAGAAGTGCCTCCAGAATTATGAATCCTTGAGCTACAAACAAGTACCATTTACGTACTAAAAAAAGCATAATATGAAGTGCTTAGAACATAGCAAAGCGTGTGGTTGTTCCCATAGGCCTTACCCATGGTAGCACTGAAGAAGGGTTATCTCCTTAGATTTCCTTTCCCCACTCCTGCCATTGCCACTCCAAGTTTGGAACTGAACAGATTGTAGATAAAATGTAAGAAAATTAGAAGGAGAAAAGGAAAAAACAAAAGATCATAGATGGTAGGCATAGATACAGGTAGACTAAATTACACTTCTCTGAGTGCAACTGAAGGCTGAGAAATTGGTGCCTCAGAACAAACTAAGTTGTGCAAGGACTTGTGAAAGAACTGATTAAGCCAGGAAAAGCCAAGGACCGTGCAATAAAAATCTGTCTAGTCTTCTGTTTGATGGATGAGAAAGAGAGGAAAGGAGAAAAAAAATGTTATGGAAAAAAGGATGAGTGATGAGCATCCGTGCATATATCATCAATCGATTGTACTGCAGGTGTTTCTGAAAGGCAGACGCCTACTCATAGCCTATGTTTTTGAGATGCATTGGCTCTAAATTATGCAGTGCTTATTCCAAACTCATTAAAGGTGGGATCAGTCTTCAAGTCATATCAATAATGCAAGTCAATGTTTACATTATTTTATACCAACTGGTAGGAGCTTGCGCTCACAGTGCAGAATAAGTATCAAAGAGGACAAGAAAATGGGTAAAGTAAGAAATAATTGGGGTCTAGGCAAAGGAATGCACAAGGCAAGCTAGGAAAAGCAAATGTGAGGTAGTTGAGGGCAATGATAAATACTTGACCAATAACAGGGGTTTAATTGGCAAGCCAAAACAAAATGCATTGCCTAAAGGACAAAATTCTTAATGAAGGGCAAAGTTCGAAAGGTGAAGGTTTTTAAACAGCTTATTCTCCTATGGGAGTGGATAACCAGGTAACACCATGTGAGAAAACTGCTCGAGAAATGGGAAATTAGAGAAAAAACAGAGTCTAACAGAAGTTATGGCATTACAGAAGCTTGCTTGAGGTGAGAGACAGTTACCACTTCCAGGATGGTTGGTATGTACGGAATCTACTTCTCCACAATTCCTTCGGCACCACAATCTGCCCAGCTAGCACACATTAGTAAGAGTAAACAAAGAGTGGAGCAGAATGGAGACACCATGGCCAAACTTTGTTGGTTTCCCTGCAGAGGTAGTAACCTTATGGTGCCGCGCACCTGGTCGGTGAATGGAGGGTGGAGTGGAGAGAAGACACCATGGCCAAACTCTGTTGTACTCCCTGCAGAGGTGGCAACCTGGAGGTACCATGCAGCTGATAAGCCACACAGTGTGATGTCTGGTGCTGAGCCAACAATGATGGCAGATCAGTACCTTCAGACAGACTTTGCTCAAACTTCTTCTCCTTCTAATCTCATTATAATACAAATACACACCTCTACCCCAAAAGTTACCTGCTTCCAAGAACCGACGACTCCTCACTGAGTATTGACTCGAGAGACTTTTAAATCAATCAGTAACAAAAGTAAGTATGACTAGAGTCACTCAAGCTCCACCAAAATGTAAAAGAAAATATATAAAAGGTACACTAGGTGCTAGCTAGGAACCACACACTGTAGTAGAGAATTTCCTGTACGGACATCAGAAACCTGCTTTGTAAACGTTGCATTTGAATAAATCATGCTATTTGTGGACTTGACTACTTGTTTGGAAGGCAATCACACCTACAGTCAACAGACACTTCATGAATCCAGTATTGCCAGAGTCAGACCCATAGTTGCCATAGTATTTGGTATCCCTATTAAGAGATGAGTCCAGAAGCCCTCAGTCTCTCTAACTTTTGAGGATCAGCTGAAATACAAGGGTATTCATCTCTTATCAAATCTGCTCCCCCTTCAAACCGCAACACACCACACTGTCCACCTCATTGCAGGTGAACTCCAGAATTCTTTAAGACCAGATTTAAAAAAAAAAAAAAAAAAAAAAAAAGGGGGGGGGGGGGGGGAGAAATAGCCTTTCCACAAATTCTAGTAAGAGATAACCATTTAAAAACTTAAGAGAATTTATGCCATTAGGTGAGTTGGAAAAAATATAAGATGCCCGTGAAGCCAATTTTCTATTCTTAGTGTTAAAGAGGAATTAAATTGTTTTTTTGCTGTTGTTTTTGTTTTTGTTTTTTTTTCAGTGAAACACATTTTTCTCTCTGAAAAAGAATACATAGACCAATATCTGCAAAGCGTGCAAAATAATCAAAGTCTGACGAAAAAGGCTTTCTTAGAAGCTTGGCACAAGAACAAAAAATACCCATTTGTGAAGTGACATATGATAAATTTACTAAGATTTTTACAGTTCAATAGGTATTTTATTGCACATCTGTTCTTCTTCTCTGCTCTGCTTTGTTCTTACTGAAGTTGCAACACTGAAAGAAGCACTGTTGTTATTAGTCATTGAGTTGAACGCCAGAAGCTATTATGATTTAACCTCAAGGTTAGAGAGAAACAAATAGAGCACTTCTTTTGCCTGGCTTCTTAGTACTGTCTTCTGTTAATAGCACTGAAGAGATAAACAAATAAATGTAATTGTATCAATGAAACATGTTACATGCTGTACAAACTGATACAAATGTGGTACCAACTGATGTACCTGTATGAAGTTTAGCAAAGGGGCTTCATAGCTGAAGCTCTATTTTTTGGAGACCATAATGTTTCAAAGACACAGAAGGGGGAGTGCAATCCTTCCTAAGATGTCCTAAGACAGTCCCTGCTGTTCTCATGCAGCTGGCTTATGAGTCAAAGTTTTAATAGTTTCAGAGTCCTGTGGAGAGCTCCAGCAGTTTTGATGGAATGTGTTAACAAATAGAGCAAAGTCATAGCCAGGTAAAATCAAGATCACACAGCAACTAACTACCTGACAATTTTATTTATCCTGTTCTGCACAAGAGAACCATCCTGTGGCCTTACAACAGGCTTTACTTTAGGAATTCAGGATGAACTGCCTATGAAGTATAAGGTAATCAATTAGACCATACAGAAATGTTGGTGATGAGTCTTGTTGTGACACTGATGTCCCACTCTTGAAGTTCTGATAGGTCATCTTCAACCTGCCACTAGTGAAAGTTTAAAAGCAAGCTATATTTTTCTGCTGTGAGTGATAAGAAAACAAGATGTGTTTTAAAGAAAAACAAACAAACAAACAAACAAAAAACTATGTGTTCAAGGAGCTTCAGAATTGGCACTGTTGTTAACCTTTCTCAAAAAAAAAAAAAAAAAAAAAAAAAAGTAAAGTAGGAGAGCCTGATTTCTTAAGAAAAGTATAGCAATACATTTATCTTTTGTTTTTCTATGTTTATTTTTCCCCTTAATAGATAATAGCCAGTCATCTCTGGACAGCTGGTGGAGTAACAGGATTCAGATAAATGATTCCCAGGTGCATCTTGGCAACAATAGAAGAACATGACGTGAAATATAAATGAATATAGAAAAATGTATACCACTGCTTCTATAAAGTCTAGCATATTTTTATCTTCACTACTTTTTCCTTTTCAAAATAAAATGGAAGTTTGGACCATTATTTTACAGTCTATGATTTTAAAATGTATTTGACAAATATTTTTTTTGATTAAGAAATGTTTATAAATTTATGCTTTTGACCACGTTTCTTGCAAATTGACAACCAATAAGAACTTATTTTTGTTGGACCATTATTCAAGCCTGTGGTCTTCACTTTTCAGGAATTAAAGTTGCTTGTTGAATCATCACCACTGGACTGTCCCATTAGAATGAAATAAATGACAGTGGGATTAGAGGTACTTGCAAATCTTAAGGGTACTTTGTTGTCTGTTCCTACTTGACCTGTCAAGTATATCTCCTTGGGACTGCTTTTGCAAGGACCTCACAGTAGAAAGGCTCAGGATATCAATTAGATTTTATAGATAAGCTATAGCTTTGAGAAAAGAGATGATAAACTTAAACATTTTTAAATCAGACATGTTATTCCTGAGTCAGTATTGCAAATGCCAGATGAAGGATATCTGGGTGCAAAGAGGAGTGATGATTAATATCCAAAGCAGAAATCAAAGCTCGAAGATGGAGAACAATTTTTATATCTGGTTTGTGACCCAAGTCTCAGAATGATGTGGACTCAGATAGATGTAACACACACAATATAACGCTATGTATTTTATTATTGTATGTTTTGATACAGGAAGTATATTCAGATAATGCAGTAACCAAATTAACATGTGAATTTATGCAGAACAGAACCACTTCAAACAGAACCAAAAGCTGTAAAACTGATTAGGTTTCATTCTGCAAAATCTTTAGGTGGTGTTTCTTGTATGTGCTAATACATCTTTAGACAAAGGTTATATCACATTCATTTATCAAGATTTCTACTCTTTCTGTCCACCAAAACATGGAAGCAATTCATTTAATATTATGTACAAAAGTTTTGATTTGAGGTCTTGTTTTTCATTATATTTTGTAGATTTAAAGTTATTCTAAATCTAGGGAAAATATTTCATTTTTAGAGGAAGAAAATGTTTTACCTGATAGGTTTCTTTTAGTTTTGTTTCACACCATGTTTACAGGAAAAAATATTTTATGTATTGCTGGAAACACACTATTTTTTTCAGATTCAGCCTTTTTTTCTGCACAGGTTTGTACAGGCTCCTAAGTAAAGACCACAGGAAGTAAGGATTCTTTTCAGGTTGATCTTACAGTAGCTTAAAATCAGCTACTGCTGCTTTACCCTCCAGTTCTTGAAATGGATCCATGTGTGATATGTTGGAGAATAAAAAAGCTGACAGTCTTCTCAGTAAACTAAGCTAGTGAAGGTTCTCCCACATATTTTTATGCTATTATTCTGTAACCAGAAGTTTCACTTGCTCTCAAAAGTCAGCATTTCATTTGAGAGTCTGAGTACTGACGAATACTATTCATAGGAAACCAAAAGCTGTATGCCATTATAGAAATTAAAAATAAGTTGTGTGTCTTTGTGCCTTGCTTCATTTATCATTAGATTACCAAATTAATATAATCTTTCAAGAGCTACTATAATCTTTCAGGAAAAAGGAAGGGGGAAATAAAAAAAATAAAACTAAAAATAAAAAAGCATTATATACAGTCAGAAAAAAATAGACAGAAAAGGGAGAAATACAATGAAAGGAGTGAGATAGATGAAAGAGTGTTACAAAATTCTAGAAAATGATAGTGTGGAAGCTCATCCTTCAGGTGCCTATAAAAGAGGGAGAAAAGTTAGGTATGATAAACTAGGCAATGTCAGCAGATGCAGCTGTAGGTATTTAGCAGTCTGAAGTAATGTAGTGTCTTTAAAAAAAAAAAAAAATGTTGTTTAATTATGCCAAAATGACTGCCTAGATGCTAAACACATTTAAGCTGTATGCCTGTAAAGTACATGCTGGTTTAACTCACTCACTAGTTGGCCAGTGCTCTGATAGTGTCATGTCTAAATTTAAAGTTCTAGATTCTAAATTTAAAGTTCTAGATAAGACAAAAACAGTTTCTAAATCAGGTCTAAAATATTTGCATCTGCTAAACTTTTATCAGAATCTGGTTTTGACCAAGAAAATTTCACTTAGTATTGTAACAGTAAGGGTATAATGATGTTTTTTTTTTCTCTCACAATGCAGTTACTGAGGATCTGAAGGCAGAATATGCTAGCAGTCCAGTCAAGTGTATAAACCTTGGGTAAAATGCTCTGTTTGCTGGTATATTCTACAGGCTACATCTCTGTGTTGCAGAGCGAGTATTGGTCTTGCTAGACAGATTCAGCTAACCGTACATAATCATTCCTTCGTTTGTCTTGACATGTCTTAATCAGAGGGCGGCTGAAATGATTGCTGGAACTACCAGCAAGTCAGAAACACATTGATTTATAACTGGAGTACTTTTCATTTCAAGGATTTTTTTTTTTTTTTTTTTTTAAGTAAGCATTTATACACTCTTCTGATGCCACTCTGGAAACTATAAATCTATCCTGTCATATATAGGCAAATGATAATTTTATATTAGTGATAACTGCATCAGTCATAGTGATACCTTTGTCCTGTATGCCTGGATTCCTGGAGACTCTATCCAGAAGATGCAAGCATCCTTCAATTGCAAAAATAATTTAACACCTTATTACATGTCAGGTAACAGCTGATAATTAGAGGAGAGTCAAGTACATATAAAATTAAAAGCTGTACTTTAAAATTGAATGAATTATTCAAAGCCTTAAAAGAGGCAGTTATGAACCAGCCAAAAATTATCTCAGAGTATGATGTCATGGCTGGGAAAAAAACAGGCCATGACTGTATAAGCTGAAGTAAGGAAGTGCAACTGAGACAATGTATGCATTTGTGGTGTATATATATGCATGTATATATATATATATATATATATATATACATACACACATGCATTCCTACAACGGTGCTGAAACAATTAAAAATCACGATGCACTTGCTAACATCTGATTTATGAAGATAGTCAAAGGAGGATTCCTAAAACCTAATGATTGTGCTACTGTGCAGTGACAGCTCTAAATAAATTATTTTCCTGTTTATTCAGCACTACAGTACAATCTTGTCGTTAGAGTGAGATGTTTTGGCAAGAAGTTTCAAATCCTACCTGGGGTATTTGACATGCACATCACAAAGAACATATTTTTTTCTTTTCATCCTGCTGCTCATTTATGCTTTTTTAGCATTAATCAGTATCATCAGCAAGAACGAGGAGGCTAAATTGGTAGTAAACATGTTTCTATCATTGTAATCAATATTATACGCAGATCTTCAGGCTAGCACTCAGTAGGAACTTAAGGAGATATCTGGTCAAAATGTGGTCAAAAAGTTTGACTATGGTTTATACATTCCTAAAAGTAGAGAAATATTTTTTAACATACATATTTCAACCCAAAAAGGAGGTCCAACTATCCATAATAATAAAAAAATAAGTTAAAAACCTACTATCATAACAACTGGAACATCTTACCAGCATGTACTGCAGATTTTACACTCCTAAAGATTTAAAAGACAAATTGGATATTATACTAAAAGTATAATACACTAATTAACTTGTGTACTTCTATGACTGGCTTGTATTATGCAAGTGTTCAGAATAAACATTCATTATTTTCCTTTTGTCTTTAAAACTTGGGAAATCTATCAAAACGTGAATAGGGAGCCCATTGTAAAGAAAAAGTTGTCAGCTCTTTGACCAGAGAACTCTACAGTACTTTCAGTACTCTCGGAGAAATCGATGGGAGTTTTAATTTACACAAAAGAAATAATGTTATCAGAGAGGAAAGGATCTGACTTAAAAGCAAGAGACTATTCAGACAGTACAAAGAGCACGAATAATGATATAATCTGTAGGAAGTGAATCTGAGTGGTGATTAATCAAGGGCACTCACTGGGGTATTTCACCTGTTATCATCATCTTTTTCTCCATTTATGGAAGACAGTGAAAGCACGCATCAGGTCACGCTATTCACAGCACTATTAGCTATGAAACAATGCAAATAAGACTTCTGGAAAATTGAAACATTAAAAAGCAACTGATATCTCATTTAACTGTCTTATCTGACTGTATACCCACATGACAGGTTGCCCCAAAATGACCCCATTTTAATTTTAAACAAGGCAGCACATGTTCCACAAGGAGTCTAATTTTCATTAGATCTTGAGTTCTTCTCAGCCGGAAAATGTGTATTTCTCTTAAACACAGATTTTTCTCTGCCAGTCTCCAATGGAAATTGGGAAGGGAGATGCAGAGGGGTTATTAAAAGTTTGAATTGATACACTGACCACAGAAGAACTACTTGAACTTTTAATGTTGAGAATTTGGACATTCGAATCATTAATCCACCTTCCTAAACCTAATTAACTTTGAATCTTGCCTTTGTAATTTAGGTTCCAGGATCAGTACTTATGTATTTTTCTTTGAGATACTCAATTTTCAGAAATTCTGCGTACTTAAAGGTTGGTGAAGCTGATAATAGCTAGCTTTAAACCTGACTAGAAATTTCTCAAGAACTTTTGCACCCATTGACTGCATAGACATATACTCCACTACTTAAAAATAATCACTTTTCGACAAACAAGACCATTAGTGATTCACTGATAACATCTTTCGGAATTCCTTAGAAAACTGAGCCTTAGCAGCCTTTATGACCACCACTTTGAACACTTTGAATTTAAGTGATAAAACACAAACAAATGCATGTTATTTGTTCATATTCTGATCTCAAAAGTAAATTTTCTAATGAAGTTACGGAGGCTCTTCCAAGAACTTCAGAATTTAATTCTGGTCAATCCATCACACATTCGATAATATTACCTGCTGGGCAACTAATTTGGTCTTTCTAGTTCCTTTGGAGCTCATTTTGGCTGCATGAAATGTAGCATAAATTTGCTAAATTAAGCTAAAAAAAGCAATCTGCCTGTCCTAAACTCAAAAATAAACAGTGCAAAAAAATATATTTGGAGATATACTAGTGTAAAATTACACTTAAAATGAAATTTAACAGTGTTAATAATCTTAATAAACAAAATCTTAATCAAACATGTACTTCATATTGCTATTGCCTTAATGTGATTAGAACTTTTTTAGAATGACAATTCAATCAGATACCATATATGAATATGAAAAAAAAACACTTTTTAATCTGCTCAGGCGTTGAACAGTAATAGAAAAGGACACAGCATTTCTACTACCATTATTAGACCTAACTTTAAATAAAAAAAAGAAAAATTTAGTCTTTACTGGAATGATTTTTCTTGTTACAGTTTTGAATCTGTAGTTCCTTTGGGAAGAAAATAAACCTTGATTACAAGGAAAGAGCTGCAGATCAACAAACGGCATCACCAACATGCTTAGCGTGTAAAACCCAGCATTTCCAGAAAAGCTTTGTTAATTTTGGCAGCTAGTCCTTAAAAGCAGAACTGTACAATGCAGAAGATAACCATATGCCTTAGTTTCTATGCAGGGAACATAATGTCATAGGTTTCTTTTTTCCAATTGTATGTGAATTCCTCCTTTTTAGAAATGAGTGAATTTATAACATTTATAACATAGGACATCTGTCGATGCCAGATCTCATTCATAAAAATGTCCTAGGAGATCTCTCTATCCCTTTGTTCTTTCTCTGCATAACCATTTTGCTAAATACCACTCCTGTTGACTTTTCCTTTCTAGCATTATTTAGGCTTTCTCCAGATCTTCTGGACACTCTCCCATTTGTTTCTATCCCAGCTGGACTCATAAATGCTACTGCACATGAATTCTCACATCCAAAATATATCTCATTATGTCTTTTGAGACTGTTTCATTTCCTCTCTCATCTCTCTGTTCTGAAGTATAAAAATGTGGGAAGTTATCAGTTACATTGAAAAACTCAAGTGCTTATTCTTCTGATTCCATTATTTGTATATAATAAAAATATACAAAAACTAAAAATATACAAAAATAAAAATATTTGAGTTTAAACATGCTGAATATATGCATACAACTTTTGAAGAATCAAATTAGTTAAAACAAAATATATATTGGGTATATTTTTTCCTTTCACCTTATGCAACCAATTACATCTGTGTGCAGTGACTACAAAGTGGTGAAAATTGCTACCTTTCTGTTTTAATGAGGTTTTACATCCTCTTTGCTCTGGTGTAAATGAATAAAGTGAACAGTAATGAAAAAAAAATGTATATCATATGTGGAACCTAGCATTCAGTTAGCAATGAGAGATGGAGACAGATGCATAATAGAGCCTTGTGGAAAGTGGGAGGAAGCCATATCTTTAGGGTAGTCTGAGAAAGTAGTGCCATAGAAGCAATCAGGAAAATCTCTTAGAACTATTTCTGAATGCCTTCCTTTTTCATCCATCATTTTATAGTATTCTGGTCTTAAAATGTCTTGTTTTATTACTTACTGACTTGATTATTCATTTATACATGCAGTAGTCACAGAGCGCACTGGCGACAAAATAGCCTGGATGACAAACCTGTTAAAATAGGAATTTGATCATACACAAATTCGTGTAGGTCAGGATGGGGCACAGCTCATGGGACCCATGGCTGGGGAGAGCAGGGACGAGCAGACCTGACCATGGGGCACTTTCTCACTGGCATCTGGGTGGACAGGTTGTGGGGAGTACCTGTGTTTCCCACAGGAAGGGTACAAGAAGGGAAGTTGCACACCGCAAAGGATGTCTATGTCTGTGTGCGTGTCTGTGTGTCTCTGTGGGTGTGTGGTCAAAGCATTTCAGGTCTAGTTATAGAAGTGTATTTAGAAATCTATAGGTAAGAATTAACATTTTGTCTAGTACTTATCTGTTGAACTGAAGATATTGGTCTTGAATCTTTAGTTCACTAATTGCTGATTAATTATGTGTCATTAATAATACAATTAAACACTTCACTTTTAGTTTGGTCTTAGTAATCTAAATTAAGCAACCTTTCCCTGCTACATACTGGCAAAAGAATTGACCATGATGAGTCCAGGTTATATAAAACGAAAGTAGCCAAATAGGCCATATCAGACTTCCAGATTATTCTACATTCAAAATCTTGTTATGGGAATAAAAGGGAATATACTGTACATACAAAGTAAAGAATTTGCTGTTAATTCAGCTACAGTTTTAACATTCCAATAAAATTACAACAAAAAGTTATTGTTTCTCACTTTACTATCCAAATTAAAGCTGAAATGTCTCAGTAATATCCTTAAAATTATTACACAATGTTGCAGTTTGAAAGCCGTGGTGGTGGTTGGGGGGGAAGGAGATATCAAAGACTGTGTTAGCTATACACCTGACTCTGACAATATCGGATTCATAAACAGTCTGCCGACCGTAGGTCCGATCGCCTTCCTAGGAGCGAATCGAGTTCCCAAATAGTGTGATCAGCTGTAAGCTTGACTCTGGCAGTATCGGATTCATGAATGGTCTGCCCACTGTAGGTCCGGTCACCCCCTCAAACAAGTAGTCGAGTTCACAAACAGCATGATTTATTCAAATGCAACATTTACAAAGCAGGTTTCAGAGGTCAGTACAGGAAATTCTCTACTACAGCGTGGGGTTTTAGCTAGCTGTGATGTACAAATGTGCAATCCTCACTCACCCCAGAAGATGGGAGAGGGCTCTCCGTCTCGAG